>DVZL01000455.1:0-23122 GCA_018236625.1 Lasaia peninsularis
CGATTATATTCCAATAGATATATTTAATTCTTACAGTGACCAGTTGGAAGTTGGGTCGAACGACAGAACTGTCGGCCGAAGCGACCGCGAGGATCGACGCCATAGTCAACACCGTGGACGTCCTCCAGCATCGTTATTTCGAGACTATTGACCAGTCCGAGGCAGCCTGCTTCTACTTCCCGACACCCGATCCGAACGCACCGGTCGTGTTCCGCGGCCAGTGTGACGAAAACATTCCAGTTCTTCCTAACTTCGACGTCTCACGTGTCAGTGAACAACTAAACATATTAGAATAAAAATGTAGAAGAGTCAATCCTCTACATTGAAGATATTTAAATAAAATAAGGTCCAGGCCACTAAAACTGGCGACGGAACACTTTTTTCGTATATTTTGAATTGTGGTATATCTGTCTGTATCAGATGTGAAGATTTAATTGAGTCGAATTCTCATAAAATCTCGTGAACCATCCGAGTGTGGCAGCTATCGTTGCGTCGCTCGATAACATATCACAGATGTAAGGGTAGTAGGTTTAGATATACTGTTTTACTAACCGATCGACACGTTTTTTAATACAGAACTATTTAGTGTAACATTCGTGAACACAAACCAACATAGAAAAAACTCGTTTGAAAGGTTCAGGCTAGAGAGGTTGCCATACTCGCCTTAACGTTCACCTACAAAAATGGTGGGCTGCTATAGTAGCCCGGAAGTTTGAGTGGATAAACTACATACTAAACCGATCGCAACAAAGTGTAGCTACCGGATAGCTTATTTTTCCCTGTAGCTTGTAAGCTAATTTTTATCCCCTTTACTTAAAGGATTTTTGTGTAAGAAGCGATAAACTATAAAGCGATTACGTACTTCTAGCGACCTCATCGTCACCAAGACAAGATCTGATTTAAACTTATTATGTACAATAAAACAATTTTATGTCGAATAAGCATCTTTAATAGTTAAGATAAAAATACATAGTAGTGGCAGTTCGTTAAGTAAACAATTGCAAACGTGTATTAAACCTAGTGTTTTTTTTTTTAGTATCTTGGCTTATGGCATGACATAGAGTCGTACCCGTCGATATTCCAAGGCGGCACTTGCAATAACGCTTACTACTCTATGGGCGCGGATGGCGTGGACGTCTTCAATACACAAGTCATCAACCAAAACTTAGACACCATCAACGGCGTCGCCAGACTCGCTACTGACGATCTTAGCGCCAAGCTGATTGTTACCTTCCCCGTGGCTGGTACCAACGGTGAGTGTTCATTTATATTATTCACCGCCTTCATCATTTTACCTGTTATTAAATACGAACACTGTGAACGTCTCAGATACCGAACTCGTCCACCGACTGGTGTGGTTTGTTGTGCGTTGTTTATGGTGGTGAAACGGACTGTTAGATCATCGGCGTCGTTGGCTAATCGTGGTTGCTTATGTACCTCTGCCTATCCTTCCCGGGATCCCAAATCCCGTAAAGATATTTATTTCTTACTTACAACAACATTGCCAGTCATTCAATGTACAAGTAATTACAATTAACATTTTTAACACGCAAGTCAAATTGGTGATCTCTAGAACTATTGGTTGTAGAACTAGTACTATTAAACTACTACTACTACTAGTACTAGTAGTAGTAAATCTCTAGAACGCAAGGAATAGTGTAACTTTACCCAAAGCATACTAGCTTTAGGTAAAGTTACGCTATTCCTACTATTACTTCTTCGTGATGTTTTCGTTAGCGATGAGCAAATCAATATTGACACAGTTTCTGTTTTAATCTCAAGTTACAATCTTTCTTGACCAGTCTGATTTGTATCGGAAAACACTTTTAAGTGATTAATCTGCAAGATACCAATTTAAATTTGGCCCAAGCTTTTGGATCATACTTTACTCTGAAATTATTTTTTCAACCAATTATTTCTCGTTCTCAGCTGGTAAAATACTATCATTTGAAAATCTGCCTATAGTAAGGCTCAACATAGGTCAATAAATTTAAAAATAATTTAGTATTTCAGACAAGACAAATCAAAACTCAAATAAGAACCACTAATACTAGTATAAATTTTACAATTATTATCTTTATAAGGAGTTTGAAAAAGAATATCCTTATTTCAGATACCATCGACATCGACTACTGGGTGCTAGCGACAGATTACGCAACGTATTCATTGGTATATACTTGCAGAAATATTGGTACCGAATACAGAGAAGGTATGCTGTTTTTATAATAAGCATTCGAAAAAACATTTCATTTTTAATAAATAAATAAATAAATATTACTAGACAAATTACACAAATCGATCTAACCCCAAAATAAGCAAATTATATGCTTGTGTTATGGGTGTTAGTCAACGATACTAATACATAGAAATATTTAAATAGATACCAGAATAAATTTAATAGACACCCAGACCTGGAAATATAGACATCTATGTTCATCACACAGATGTCTTTCCCCGTCGGGAATCGAAACCTTATATTATATAACTTTAATATAAATGTTGTATATGTAGTATATAATATTAGTGTATTATAAAAATACAACTATATACACTCTTTATGAAATAATATAAACTTATGTAAAAATTGTGAAAAATCATATGAATAATTGCAGGTAGATAATAGAATAACTCTTTATTGTGCACCAAAAATACAAAATATACAAACATATACTTATGAGACTAAATGATACACAAAGGCCATTATTGCCAAGTTAGCGATCTTGTATATTTTTTTATGTATCAGGGTCACCAGTATAGTAGTTTATAAATACAAAAAATAACAAATAACTCCATAATTTCTTTCAACTGAACGCAAATTGAAATTAAATATTAAAACTACATCCAAAAATTAAAATAGATACTAAACACAGATAGATAGTCTAACATAATAAATTTTTTCTTTATTTTGTCTTCAGATTTGGAAAGTACTTCTTGATCTGGATAACAAAATCTATCTTCGGTTCCAATGACTGAAAAGGTTTCCATCGAAAAGTTATTAAATTTGACAAAAAACGCATATCTAGAATAGACCAATTGCCTTCCACCCAGACAGCACGTAAGTGGCGAGCACAGGGTCTATTGTCATCGACACCGTGTCATTAACTAGGTGGTAGTGTCTTGCAATGAATCAGATTGGTGCCACCGCCTTACCTTTTCTGTCGCCATTGTCGTGTTCTGGTTTAGAGGGTAGAGTAGCCGGTAAATTTACTCACGCAAGAGGCTTACCATCCCAGCCTCAGGTTTTCAACGCACCATTTCCTTCAGAAAATCCGTCTACTTGTTCACCTTACAACATCAAAAATTGCAGACAATCCTCACATGAAACCTTTCGATCGGTAAGATAAAGTTGTAGGGTAATTTTTTTCTCGTGTAGCTTTATAACAATTTTAAATTTTTAGTCTGGTCATGGAAGTTAAGCAGAACAAAACAGCTGACTCCGGGTGCGACAAGCGCAATCAATGCTATTACTAACACAATAGAGATACTCGACGACCGGTACTACTTCGCAAATGACCAAAGTGATGACGGATGCTTCTACTATCCCGAACCGGTGTCTGGAACTCCCGTTGTTTTCCCTGGATTATGCGATGCTTCTATATCCACTGTTACCAACTTCGATATGTCTAGGGTATGTTTTAATATGATATACAAGCATATAGTCAGTCATTCTTAAATTACAGCAGATTGAAGGGAGAAAAAACCTCTGTCGATATTAGTATTTTTAGTATTAATATAGTGAACAAAGCTACGGTTCTCTTGATGGTCAGAGAAATCCGTGACCTGCCATGGTCGCAGCTACTTTGTCCAACAAACGACAGTTTACTCAATGATAGTCTCCAAAATTATATAAATTTATTGGTGAACTATACGTCATCTACTTCATGCTCAAGTCAAGAATTTACCTGACTTTCCCGACATGGATATTTCATTAGTTTTATTTAGTAATATTATTTTTTTAAATGCTTAAGTTCTGTGACGCCGCGCCCGGTCTAAGTCTGATCCATTATCAATAGCTTGAATTATTTGATCATACCACTCGAGCACTGCGACAAGGTTAAAATATCCAACTATACGATTCTTATTTGTATTTTTCACAGTTTGTAGGTTTCTGGAACGAGATCGAAGCTTACCCAACCGACCAAATATCAGGACAATGTATAAACCACGAACTCTCCCAGCTGGCGGCTGGAAGCTGGTCGTTGTCCTCGAGGAGTGTGAGCCAGCTGACGGTGTCGGAAACCAACGGCACACTTAGGTTCAGCGGTCCTACAACCGAAGGGAAACTTCTGCTTAACATTTTTATTAATAACCAAGGTATATTACATTTTAAATCTAAATTAAAACTCGCTGATTACGGAAGCAAAATCCAATCAAATTAATTAATTAAAAAAATCCACATGCCACATTTTAGTTTCATATCGATCTTCGCAGACTTATTTGATATCATATCATGAGAGAGGTTAACATCCGTGAAAATTTAATTTCATGTGATATCTATTATTGAATAAATAAGAAACTAGTATTGTCTAATGTATACATTCCAAACTATTAAAAAAAGATTGCACAGTTGTACACTGTAATATATTCAGCAACAGATGGCGCCGCCAACATTGCTATTCGAATCGATGTAGATTAATAAACGCATGATTTTAACCAGTTAAAACAATTACACTTATTGACAAAAAAATGAATTATTGTCATAAATCTTAAATATCATCTACCTGTGTGAGTGAGTGAAGCTTCTAACCCTACTGGTGGTAGAGTGCTGTGCATTAATTCGCCCGGGTAGGGATCCACCGTATTTCTACAGCCATAATGACATTGTAGTGCTCTGGTCCAGAGGGTAGGGTAGCCGATAGACTTGCATAATATAAGGTCTAACTAACAGCCCGACCATAGACAGTTCGCACCTACAACATCTATAGGTAACGGTTGTCTCTTACCATCAGGATGCCAGTGTACTTGTTTTCCGTCTCATCCCATAAAAAATTGAAACGAAACAGTGAATGAACTGTTTTAACTCTCTGTTGAATAATAAATTTTTAAAACGTGCGAATTTTGACCTACAACGATGGTATATTGAAAGCTTTTATGTAACTTGCAATGTACCTGTGTAAGTATGTTTGTTCGGGTGGAATCTTAGAACTCAATATAGAAGTAAATAACTTCAACCGGTTGAGCTGATTTAAAAAAAATTATAATTAAGATTATTACATTTTCTTTCAATTCAGCTGTCGAAATACCATTCTGGGTCCTGGCGACGGATTACACAGACTACGCTCTTGTCTACAGCTGCATCGATATGGGACAGGAAACAACTCAACCTACAAGAACAGGTATTACTTTTCATTTTTATTATATGGCAAAGTAGATAGAGAAAAGCACCATTCGTTTTCAATTTTGTAGTTCATATACGAGTGTTATATTGGGACGCGGTTAAAAACTATAATATGTGTCTCCATGTGTCTCTCGCTGTAACAACGTAGGTACCGCGTCTCCGGCGTCACCCGAGTCCGTGACACACATACATATTATATTCATACAATAATTTTCATATTTGGTCGAATTAAATTATTTCTATCGTTTTATACATGTTATCAATGATTTACGTTCAGTGTCATCAATATAGTCACAACTACAAATCTGTTACTAAGTGAAATCATCACCCTGTATAATCAAGCATATACAATTTCTCAAATGTTGGTATCACGTTTCAGTATACAGCTGGAAGCTCAGCCGCTCCAAGCAGCTATCCAGTGGCGCGATAACGGCCATCGGCAATGCAATGTCCACAATCCCAGTGCTGGACGAGAGATACTACGAGGCCACGAGCCAGTCGGACGAGTCCTGCTTCTTCCTGCCGGACCTGAACCCCGGCGAGCCGGTGGTGTTCCCGGGACAGTGCGACCCCACCATCCCCGTGGTGCAGGACTTCGATCCCACAAGAGTAAGTCATGACTTGTCCGGTGTGTGTTCCGCTACAGAAATATTGCAACCGCTTCACAATACACTGCGAAGGCCCGTTAGTTACCAAATCTATGGTTTCACTGGTGAATCTTAAATTACGTAATGTCAATTCATTATGTAGTAAATGTTAGGTTATGTTGAAATCGCCTCTGTGGAGTAACGGTACAAGTGTCGCCTGTTAAAACCGTTAGCCACGTGGGGTCCCGGGTTTAATTCCCAGGTCGGGCAACTTTTCTTAAATGTTTTTCAGATTTTTCTGCGTAAACATTACATTGTCCGGGATCGGAATGTACCCGAAATGGCGATAGGGTTGCCACCTATCGCATCAGGGCCCTAGTACCTTGGCTAATCGTGGGTGGGTTCTAGTACATCTACTGGACTTACGAGTCGTGGATATACTAGTACACCTCTGACTACCCTTTCGGGGATAATAGGCGTGAAGGTACTTTTTTATGTTGAAATAGTCCAGACTTTTGCCATTAAAATATAATGAATAAATAAATAATATCTCTGGACAAATTACACAAACTGATCGAACCCCAAAGTTAGAAAAATATATGCTCGTGTTATGTGTGTCAGTCAACTATATCTACTTATACATAGATGTTCATCAGGAACCAAAATAATTGAAACATAATAGAACTGCTAAAAATGGTCTTCAATTTAGTTAAGCAGAAATATACCCATTTTTAATTGTAATTCAAAAACCTCTTTTTGGATCTTAATCTAATTTATATAACATATTTATTTATATATAAACATGACTTATCTGACAAAAAATCATTTCATAAGTAAAAAACTACTTAAATAATATTTAAAAAAATGAAAACTGGACATGTGCGAGTTAAATTTGCGGGTTTCGCACCATTATCTGTGAAAACGGCAAAAAATGACGTTTGTTATATTTATTTTATTATGTTTTTAGTGTTTCTATTATAGCGACAACAGACATACGTCAACTGAGAAAATTTCAACTTTCTAACTAATGAGGTATATAAGAAATATCCTGGCGACAGTCGGACTGACACCGAAGCCTCAGTAATAGGGATCGGTTTTTTTCCTTTGGAACGTTTTCGTACGGATCACAGTGGTAATAAAAAACTCCTCCTTAAAAATTCACTTTTGAATTTGTATACCGTCTGAAGGTGTATTTATTACGCGAACACGAAACTCGTGAGTAGTCGATAGCATCGTATTCGAATATTTATGTACAATTTTTCCAACAGTATGTGGGACGTTGGCGTATGATAGAAACATACGAGTCGGACTTCCAAAGCGGCGCGTGCAACGAAGCCACCTACACGCTCATCGACGCGAGCACCGTCAACGTCTACAACACGCAGGTCGTCAACCAGACGCTCGATACCATCAACGGGACGGCCGTCCTGGCCACCGCCGACGGGAGCGGGAAGCTGCTGGTCACGTTCCCGGGGGGTAAGTTTCATTCGTACGTCGATTATAGGTAATTGCGTTATTTGCCAATGCTACCGTTGACGAAACGTAACCCGAAATTGAAACAGCCGAACCACGAGTTTGCTATATGCTTTAGCAGGTATCGGATTTTGAAGACGTATCAATAAAATACCAGCTATCTTTTGACAAATTTTTAATCTTTCATTTATTTTGGAGATAGAGGTGATCATACAGAACATAAGGAAGAATATGCCAAAAGCGTCATAGATTGTTGTGGACAACCCTTAACGGATAACCTTTAAAATTCATAATGTTGAACTGTAGTTACTTTTATAAGAGTAAGTTTTGGATTAAATGTGTCAATTCATAGGTGTTCAATTCATAATAATCTAACCTAACTACTTCTATACGGGAGTTTTACGAGATAAAAAATGCATGAAACTTTAAGGTCTGATGCGATGTCCGTATAGCAAGTATCGTGCCAAACTAGCCGTTGGAGCATTCCTGATGATAGATGCACTGAGTATAATACACTGAGTGAACCGATGTCTTAGGCCAAATTTGTGTAAATATTTACATCACATTTTATTTTTTAGCTGATACTCCTTCAGAATATTGGATATTGGACACCGACTACGAGTCCTACGCTCTAGTCTACAGTTGCTTAAACATAAATTCCGAACAACGCAGAGGTAAGCATGTTTGGAAGTACATACTTACAAATGAAAAATTACCCAATCTATCTATCAAGTTTATAAAAAATGGATTTTAAATCTATAAATATAATATAAGAATATGTAGTCGAGTAACTACTTATTAAAATTAGTCTCCTACCCCTGCTCTTGCATTTTAAAACGTGATTTTACGAAAAACCTCGTTGAATAACAGATCTGAGTCCATCTCCATTAAATTCGTCCTCTCACGCTCAAGTTATTTTTAGTTAGTTTAGTTTAAATTGCTACTCGACTCATCAATCCGTACCCGAGCGAGAGCACCAAACTGAATAAATAGGGCGTATCACGCTGCCGTGCGACACTGCTTGCTCTACAGTCGTAGGGAAGAGTCTAGTCCTTCTGAAATACTTCGACTGCAAAGCGAAACGTAACATGCCAACAGTAAATTATGTGTCTTGCTTGATGAAGTCGTACATTACTATTTTTTTGGCGGAAGTTTTCAAATTAAAATTATTTTTTGTTCAAATCGGCACAAAGGTCAACTAGTACAAGCTATTTTATTTGTTTTGTTATTGAACACATTAACTCCCATATATAATTGAACTTAAAAATTTGAATTTGCATTTGATGCCAAACTACGATCTTATGACAGAGCTACAAATACTTAAATAGATAATAAAAAAAATAACACTTTTCAACGATCACAAATAAATATCACCAATAAATTTATCAACATTAAAATATTATAACTTTTTAGTATGGAGCTGGAAACTAAGTCGATCAAGATCACTAACACCAAACGCCGTCTACAACATCAACCAAGTCGTCCAAAACATTAACGTCCTCAACGACGTGTACTATAATACCATCGAACATTCCGACGAAAGTTGTTTCTACTTCCCCACACCCGGCGATGGTGCAGTCATCTTCAGAGGCCAATGCGATGAGAGCATCAGCGTCGTCCCCAACTTCGATCCAAACGCGGTAACTATCTCCTGATATTTAGAAAAAATGAACTCCTTACTGACCCGAGACTAAGTTGACGAAAATCGTTTAAAAATCAATATTTTTAATGATCGAGTGACACTAGCAACTGTTTCTATTTTCCCACTCTCAGAGATGATGCCGTCACTTTAGAAGCCTGTGTGTCACTAATTACTTGTGAGAGCAACAACATTTATGTAAATGTGGAGTTTCTATGAATAGATACTTAAAAAATAATTATTTCTTCTACCTCAAATTTTAAACTTTCAGCGGCTCCAACGATAATAACATCGTCAGCGAGAGACGAAAGGTAAGGAGGTTCAAATCCTCTCTGGGGTCAAATCTCGTACTTTCTTGAAAATGTTTTAAAAAATTTATCGCCCGCGCGTGTTAAGTTCTAAAATCAAAATATTTTAGTTGCTACAAGTGGCAAACAAGTCATCCCAAACTTCCGCACTGATCGTTACCATAAAGCTATAGAATACTCGTCATTCTCGGTGATCATAGACCAATATCAGTACAATAGAATAGAAAATATTTTGTAAAAGAATATTTATAGCGGGCTTGTTTTTTTTCTTTTACATGAACATGACATTATGCAACAATAAAAGAGATTAAAAGTGGAGCAATTTATCTAAGTATTTTTGTTATTCTGCAATATTAAATTGAACTTTTTTATATAATTTAGATTTAATAAATTTATTTCTAGGTAGATCTTTTATATAGTCGGAAAGTTTATTGTATTTGATTATGTATACATTGTATACGTTATTAATTATAAAACGTATACATTGGCCCACGAAGGCGACGACGAAGTTCAGTATGACGAGAACACGTCAGTAACTCGTAGAACAAAAGCAATAAAATTATATACAGAAATACATAATTAATAGTAATCGGGTAGATAATAATAGTTTGCGTTCTCGTACATCGGTCACGAATCTTATACATGTAAACATAGGTGCCACTCACTCAACAGGCACTGGTCAAAAAACGATCCGTTAGTTTAGTCAAGTTTATCCTGTATGCATCACCGAGGAGCCGCATCGGAATTTATATATTTTTTTTATACATAAACGTCGCGAATGTCACTTTCATCAAAGGATTCGAACCGTTGGAGGACTCCCGGGTCGCCCGATACGATGCGACCGTTACTCTGGGGTGCAATGCCTCACCGAGAACGAACACAGAGTCCTTTCTATCGTATCCCTTTCGTTACAGTACGCGGGAACCTGGTACGACATCGAAAGCTACCCGACCGAGTTCCAAGACGGCAGCTGCCCCACTGCCACGTACACCGTGGAGGCGGGTGGCGTCGTGCGCGTCGTCAACACGCAGGTGGTGGCGCAGGAGCAAGCCGTCATGGAGGGCGTGGCCGAGCTCGCGGCCGCCGACGGCTCCGCCAAGCTCACCGTCACTTTCCCCGTCGCCGGGACTAACGGTCAGTGAGCTTCGTTCGCTCCGGTGCGGTGGCTGCATTATATCGATGTACGCGTGTAGTCCTGAATTCGAGTGTTATGGACGTGGTAAACTCGAAAATTGCTTTCCGGGATCGGAATCGGGATGGGATTCTGAAGTGAACTCGCCCGTCCCGATCGTCGCGCGGTCCGTCTGTGTGTTTTACTATCGAGTTGTACCCGAGGTTAATTTTATGGGAATTCATTTTCATTTTTTTTTTCAGAGACTGTCGACTCTCCGTACTGGGTTCTGGCGACGGACTATACGAACTACGCTCTGGTATATTCCTGTATCAATATAGGTGAAGAGTATCGCAGAGGTGAGAGACTTTTTGTTGCAACCTCTTTGGTGGATGAGGTAAAAACTCTACTTCTATCCGGTATGAAACTGGAACCATTCTCATACAATTATCGCCTGCGAGTCTTGTGGCACGTTTTTTTCTAAATCTTTCATACCACCTGAGCCGCTATCGACGAACAAAAGCGACAATAGTAATGATAATAATAATAATAAAATTTATTTCTTCAACCAAAACTTAAAAGACTATTACAGTATTTGGACAAAACCCTTTTATATAAATACCTGTAGTGGGATTCTCCGCTCTTCCACAGGTCATAATCACTTAATTAAGTTGTGGTACTTACTTAAACAAAAACACTAATCTTGGCTTAGTAACACTTGTCCACACCAGTATTTCATTGTAAATATGTTGGAACAAATACAAATCTTTATTTATCCTTAACACTACAATTATTGTTTACGCTTGTACACATCTGTATTTAGTATCTAATTTTATTAACTTTAAGTTTCTTACTTAATCACATTTTAGTAGTGGGTACTTGGCTATTTTTGTTAAGACTGACTATTGAAACATTAATTATTTTACAATATTCGATAATGGGGGTACGATTCACAATTCGTAGGTAGTACAAAACAAAAATACATTATATGGGTGTGGTACAAGTTAAAAGATTTTAATTAAATATTTAAGTATTTGAACAAAATTAATTAATTACACTATATTCATTGAGGGATCATTTATAGTTGTTTTATTTTATACATACATACATTACAGTACTTGGCTATGTTTTAACAACATTTCGGTTTCATCATAGGTTAATGTATTTAACATTTTTTTCAATTTTTCTTTACAAAGACGTTTATTTAATGAATATATATCTATACGTTTGTTGATTATGTTATATAAGTAGGTGGACTGACTAGGATATTGTCGCATTGCAAATATTGATTTTACTGGGTCATATGTTGCTACATAATGTTTTCGTCTTCTGTTTAGGGGGCTAGGATCGTAGTTAATCGATGTATGTTTTTTTAAAACTGAGTGTAAAATGTACAATTTCCTTATTGATAATAAATCACACAGAGAATATAGTTCATGAGAGGCAAACCTTTTGTTTTTAAGGAACATCACTTTCAGTAATGCCCTTTGAGCTCTCTCTAGATCTATAAGTTTTGTTTTTACTGCACCTCCCCATATTGTTATACAATAACATAGTATAGATTCCGCCAATGCCTTATATATGCGAATTAGTAAGTCTTTTTTGGCGACTTGTCTAAGGTCTCTAAATATGTAAATAAGTTTACGTGTCCTGTTCATGGTTAATTCTATGTGAGAGCTCCACGACAATCGTTGGTCAACTATCACTCCTAGATATCGTATGTTATTAACCTTTCTAATTTGTGGACAGTTACAGTTGAGGTCAGACATGTCACAATCATGTATTTTTATTTTATGTAAATTACTTGGCTGTGTTTTAACGGTTTTAGTAAAACACATATAATCAGTTTTTGTATAATTTAAGGTAAGCATGCTATATCTCAGCCATTTGTTAATTTCATATAACCCTTCTTCAGCAATTTTGTGTACTATGTCCCAAGTATCCCCAGTAAAAATGATTGCAGTGTCATCGGCATATGATATTATTTTACCGTTGTGGATTTGCAATTTCGTTAAGCTATTTATGTATATTAAGAATAAGGTTGGTCCAAGGACACTACCTTGTGGGACTCCAAAAGTCACATCACACTCGTCGCTTATCACATTACCAACCTTCACACACTGTTTCCTTTCGCTTAAATAACTAGCAAATAAATTGAGAGGAATACCCCGAATCCCTATCGATTCCAGTCTTTTTAGAAGAGTAGTGATGGAGACGGTGTCAAAAGCCTTTTTTAAATCCAGAAATATCGCAAGGCATTTCTTAGCATGATCAACAGAACCGATAATAATGGAAGTAAGTTTAGCTATGGCATCTTCAGTTGAGAGACCTTTACGGAATCCAAATTGATTTTCTGAGAGGATGTTAAAATGTTCTAAGTATTTAAGAAGTCTATTGTTGAGGAGTTTTTCTAAAATTTTCGACAGTGAAGTCAGAACAGAAATTGGTCTGTAATTACTAATATTAGCTCGATCCCCGTTCTTATACACTGGTGTAATAATTGACTTTTTTAGATCTTTGGGGAAAGTAGCTGTATGAAAGCATGTGTTAGCTAGATGACAAATTACAGGTGCTAAGTATTAATTACAGTAGTTAGGGAGCCCAGCTCCTGTTATACTCTGAGCTTATCACGCTTAATTTTATGATATTTAATTATTTATTTATTAATGTTTTCAACATTAACTCGCATATCGTACAAATTAAGCACGTGACAAACCGCGACTTGCGCTTGTCTTTTCTTTAAATACGTCGTCACGATCGACAAGTAAATAGGAAGGGAATTGAAATATGATTTGTACATAGGAATGAAAGTAAGTGTATTATAATTAATCACTGGCCACACACACACATACACACACTTGTTATTTATAATTTAAATGTAAGAGCGAGAGCACTGTCTCCTGAACACAGCTTAAACTAACGCAAGAGGGTTTTTTAGAATAATTGTAAATGGATCATGTGTTTTTAATATAATTATTAAAAACTGTTCCCACAATCCACAATCAAAATATTAGAACATATTAGCATTACTATCATTGGATTATGATAACTTTTTAACATGTTTAGTGTTTTCTATTTCGTTAACAAAGATATTGTTAGCCTTATATTATTATAATCGAATATAAAAGAGATCTCAAATTAAAGATAGTTGAGTTTCAATTTTAAATTGCTCGGTTTGTGATGATTTCTCGCGGGAATAAATGAAATAATTTATCATCTGTAGCCTAGTGACGGCGTTGGAAATCTTACTGCGCTTGTTTCAACATTAAATCTATTCAAGACATAGTTGATACTATTTACGTTGTGTGCTTTGTTATACATTACTGAACCCTCGACTTCATTCAAAATTTTAGCGCTAAATCGACATATTTTGACTTTTTTGAGCAGGTAAATAGCATAAATAGGTTTTCCCCGTGTTGGTTTAGGTTCCGTTGTAGAATAGGACAACTGCCTTCCACCCAGGCAGCTCGTAAGAGGCGAGCACAGGCTCTATTGTCATCAACACCGTGACATTGACTAGGTGACTCGCCCGGATTGGTACCACCGCCTTACCTATTCCTGTCACAATAGCGTCAGTGCAGTAGCCCGCAAACTTACTCACGCAAGAGGCTTACTTTCCCAACCTCACGTTGACAACGCACCATTCCCACCTTTGGTGTCTAAGGCGACGAGTATTTCTTACCATCAGGAAATCCAACTGCTTGTTTGCCTTCCAATATCATTAAAAAAAATGGCTTCGCATTGTCCGACTTATTCATATGATGGTTTCCTCTCTATAAACCAAGTTTGTTCTGTCTTAATGCTACTGCATACTATTATTATTTAGCTGCAAAATAATTAGATTTATTAAAAAAATATTACAGAGTTGTTTAGAACATTGTTCAACGTAACGTGCGAGGCCATTGTCAAGGAATGTGTTCACGAAAAACGATAATAAAATTAGGCAACATCCCAAATGTATTTCATTATAACATAAAGTGTGTCAGTACTTTCTTTTGCCAAATATCCGTTCTGCGCCAAAATTCTTTACACAGTTTAAAGTAAAGCATAGTCTATACTTTCGTTGATCTTGGTATGACCTATAATAAAATAATATCTCTACCTACTAATATTTTTAATGTGAACGAGTGTTTCGTATTCCTTCAAAGCTTCTGAACCGATCCATTTATTTCTGATGATATCATCTTAACGGGTTTTCACGTGAGAATTTTACGATTTTGTTATGTTAATTATAGATACTAAAATAAATATAATAATCACCCAGATTCGAACAAACGATATATCTATGTTCATCACACAAATACCTGTCCCCGTCGGGAACGTAACCGAGTCTCGCGGTTGGTCGGTGGCATTAATACGCTAACCAACGAGGCGGCTCCATTACTGCAACATACTGATTCCATAACTAGCATATGGTAAAATCAGGGGGAAACATCAGGTATTACAATACTTCTCCGTCATGACTGCTTAATAGCTAAACAAACCTAAAAACCTAATTGCTGAAGAATTACCCACATAAATATTTTTCCCGCAGGCTAGAGTGTTAATACTTCCTACTACTACCTCCTAGACACAGTAGCAATGACAATATTGGGTTACACTTATGAATAGCTAGAAAGCTGTTGTATTCTTATAAGAAGACCTTAACTCTAAAGCCAAGTCGAAGTCCCCCACGAAGAGTCCGATAATAGAAAATATTGTTTAGGAAAAATAAACGTATTTTTATGTTTAATCCAGAACTAAAATAGTGTCCCAAGTATTTTTAAGTAGATTGTAATGATGTGCGTTGAAAATAATTTTCGGAGTGAGCAATGGACGGAAACATGGCATGTCAATATCAAATAAGAATTTTTCATCATTCGCTTAGGAGTTTCAGGCATCTAATACGTTAAAAGCGATATGCAAATACGAAACTGTTATTAATCCCCCAATTATACTATACCTTATCCTACCTCTGGTTTTACAAAACGAAACAAAAGGAGATGTAAAAGTGTTATTTAACATTTATTAAACACTACTTATTTTATTTAACACTTTCACCCCTCCTTTTGTTTCGTCCTGCATGGCATTGAAGATAAACTTGGCATGTAAAGTCCGTTGCGTAAGTAAGTTTACCGGCTTATCCACTCTATAAAATGAAACATAAGTATAGCGGTTGGAAAAGTAAAGGTAATGTTACCGATTTGGGAGGGATTTTGTGACTTGGTTATTATGTTGTGTCGATTATTACATATCAAAAACACATTTGATGTTACAGGTACAATATAAACTGAGCCTTATATTTTTACTATGGATGCTTTTGACACTCTAAGATGAAGATAGAGTTTTTTTTACAATTACGAAAGTGTCTTCCGTTCCTTCAACTAAAATTGCCTTTCAATAGAACTTTGTACCTTTCTCTTTGACAAGGATCTTAAAACAATATTTAGAAGAGTCTTTGTAAAGGCTCTGCAATAAAATTGGATCCCTTTCTTTTCTCCGCGCAACATCTAATGAAAAGTTATTTAGGAAGTTTTAAATACTGTCATGACAAAGGTTAAGTGTCTACAGTGACACTATAAGCGAAAGAGATAATATTATAGCCATCATCATCTTGATATATACCTGAAAAACTGTAACAGTTGTAGACAAATTATACCATAGGAGAGATAGTATAGTATATTTGTGTGTGTGTGTGTGTGTGTGTGTGTGTGTGTGTGTGTGTGTGTGTGTGTGTGTGTGTGCGCGTTAGTAATGTGTGGCAGGATGTGATATTTCGTTTGTGGTTAAATCAAGCTGAGAAGGAACAAATATAATTAGTTTTATGGTCATATTGAATGTCATAATTAATGGTCACCTTCGGCTGTCGGTCCGTGATGACCCTGTCATAAATATAAATTATTATTTGCAGGACGTAGGAATAATAAAAAAGAGTGTCATTTATAATTAACATGTTTTTCAACTCCTACTGCTATACATCAGATCTGAATAAACACAGTTCACACAAAACAACATATATCTTAAGACGTATCACACGTCACTCTCATATATGGGTCTATAGAGATTTAGCTAAGCTCTCGTTTTTAATATATTATATCTCTTAGCAATCTCATCAGTTTCCGGAAAGATGTTGGCTCAAGATGCAAATACTTGTATGTTTTGAAATAAGAATAAATATTTTTACATTCTTACTAACAAATCTATAATATTATTGCACAGTTACTATAATTATTTAATTTATTATTGTAATTTATTTTATTGTAAATATCCATATGCAATTAGTAATAAAGATCAGTGTATGTGTATAGTCTGATCTTTGGTCAAGTGTACAAGTCTACCGTAGTCGGTAGACTTGATTATGGAACTTGATAATGGCAAGCACAGATACTATCGTGACACAAGTAGATGAAGCGGCAGTACCAATCTGCTGCATTGTACTCTAAGCAGTACTCAGCGGCGTACACAGGATTATGACTCGGGATAGGCGGAGGAGTACTCGGATACAGAAAAAAGTCTTTTACAGATTTTTGGCTTTTTTTTATTTAGTTTCATAGATTATGTGATCATGAGAGTGAAATTTCAAAGTTTAATTAGATATCAGAGCTCATCCTGTCTCAAAGCGTAAACAGTGCTTACGTGCCTCTATGGAGTGCTAGACATGAATAAAATTTTCTAATAATTCTCAATGCTATGTGAATGCACATCAATTCTGAATATTTAAAACTAGTTTACATACAGCACGTATTTCCTTAAGATGGATCACGCATCCTTGCCATAAAGGAGTCCAGAGAGATTTGGCGACGCTTTTGAGCTTTAGCATAATATCTCTCCGAGCAATATTAGCTTCTGGGAAGATGGCGGATCAGGATGCAAATAATCATTCCAATCTTATTTATTACTTAATATGCAAGGGGATTGTTACAATGTATATATTTTAAATATATTCACAACCGTGTTAAAAAAGTTTATTTGTGATGCTTAAAGGCTACACGGATTTTATTAAAATTTGTCATGAAGATAGGATGTAGAGTCAAATACCGGCTATGTAAACAAATGTAGGTTTTCGGTTTTAGAATTCTAAAATAAAATTTTCCCCCGTGTTGGTCCGTGTTTCATTGTAGAATAGACCAACTGCTTTCCACCCAGGCAGTTCGTAAGAGGCGAGCACAGGGTCTATTGTCATCAACACCATGACATTGACTAAGTGGTAGAGTCTTGCAACGACTCCCCCGGATTGGTACCACCGCTTTACCTATTCCTGCCACAATAGCGTCAATGCTCGCCATTTTCGTGTTTTGGTTTGGAGGTTAGGGTAGCGTGTAAACTTTCTCACGCAAGAGACTTACAATCCCAGCCTCAGGTTGTCAACTCTCCATTTCCACCTTTGTTGTCTATAGGCTATGTATATATATTTTTTACCATCAGGAAATCCGTCTGCTTATTTGTCTTCCGATATAATAAAAAAAATAAAGGTAAAAATTAAAAGAAAAAAAAGCATTACGTTAGAGCATAAATATCACTTCATCTATTGGTAGCATAATCTTACAATGTATGTAATGAAACTATTCTCAAACTTTAATGCTATCAGTCAGACTAAAGTAGCAGTGTTTAAGTCCTGCAGCGACTAGTTTGTAATAAAAAATTCTTATATTTTCTTGCGCCGTATCTCATAATTATCGAGTTTTCGTTAGATGGATAGGGTCCCATGTTAACAATACACCATTAACATCGTTGGTAATTATAGACGACGTATATGTCTGTACAAGTCTTTACTTGCTTTCCTAAGCAGGAAACTAAACTAAAAACTGAAACCTGAATGACTAATTTATTTCACCAATAAGCCATTGGGTTTTTCCTTCGGCTTACATTTTTTCCAAAGCTAAGAGTTTTATAATAAAACCAATTGCAATAACTCACTCTAATTAAAAATAATCGAGATCCCTTTCGTTATTACAGCTTCAACAATGGTCTGAAATATGTTACATTTTTGTCCCCATTATTTATGACCCATTAATAGTGACGTAAGTGATATAATAATGGTTCCGTCAAACGATGATCACTTTTACGAGCTCCGGATAGTGTTTCTCATAGTTTTACGACAAACTGACCGCAATGATAAAATAAAGAATTTCACAGAGTTTTATACTTTATTTCTTTTATCTCTATTTTTTCGTAAGTATTTTATGTAAAGATAAATTCTAATTTACTTATTACAGCTGCCATAATGACTTCGTTATATTCAGATCCTGAGGATAGGGTAGCCGATAGACTTTCACAATAGGCCACTCCGCGGCGACAGAACAGTGATGCACCTTCCATAAAAATCCTTTTTTCAAGAACACTACAATTTAGCGTCTTTAACACTACAATTTAAGCGTCTTTAAAGAAAGAGTGAATAGGCATCTTTTAGCTTAGCATGCTTCCACCTTTGACCCCTTCTTTACTTTCCATTAGGTGAGTTGAGGGTCTCTATGCTAACCTATTTGTTATAAATAAATAAATAAATATTGTCAAACGAACTTGTCGAAGGCCCGAGACACCCGCCGTCTACAATCACCTACGTATCTTCGTGACTTTGAAGAGTACTTACACTATGACTGCAGAATAGAAAAGTGACGAAACCAATCCAGGCGGTGTAGTATAATTCCTGGATTATTACTGCAGAGTTAACCCTCAGCATTATATACACGGATTGGACCTTACAACCACTTGCCACCTTACCATTTCCTTCAATTAAAATCAGTTCTTGTTATTATCGTATTTTTGATTGAAAAGTCTACTATATAAAATACTGACGATCCCTTAATTTCACATTCCTTTGACCATTTTGTATTCCTTACCATACGGAAAGGCATCTTTTTCCATTTTGTTCGCTTTGCGACATTAAAAAACAACGCAGGCAGGTTTGTTGCGACACTGTAGACCACACTTGGATTCGATGTACAACAACAATCATATTTTATTGATATAAAATCCAGAAAAACAACACAGAAAATATTACGCAAAACCTTATTAGGAATTTAATATTCATATACCAGAATAATGGTACGATGAAAGGAATAATTCATGTATCTTACCACCAATTTTAGCACATTTAATGAATAAAAATATATGAATTTGAATTAAAAGACTTAAAATTGAATAGGACGACTTCAATAACTAATTACAAAGAAAATTAAAGCGAAAGCAGTTTTTTTTTAATTAATGGAAGAAAAACAATCAAACAAAAAACACGTCACTTGTAAACACCAAACATGTAATGAAACTTTTAGTGAAACGGAACACAACAATAACAAGAACGAATGAAAAGTTTCCTCCGTTTTCTCTTTTTTTCTTTCCTCCAGTGTAGAATAGCTATAATTTGCCTCTCTACAAGGCAGCTCGTAGGAGGCGAGCATAGTTCATGTTAGTTACTACTAACATGACCTCGGGTGGTAGTATGTTGTACAGCATCTTTCCATTCCGCTCCAAAGATTAAGGTAGACGGTAGACTCGCACTTCATCCCGGCCACGTAACAGCGACACATCTACAATATCTATGGTGTTTATAGGCCATACATGTCTCTTACCATCAGGAAACCCGTGAGCTTGTTCGTTTCCATATAAAAAAGGATAAAGTCTAAGGAAAACTAATGGATATTATTTCTGTTTTCTTACAAGGGGATAAAAGTTAGGGATGGGCAAATGGGTAAGAGATATCGATATGTAACATATCGATATGTTTCAAATGTATCGATAAATATCGACTAAAAATATCGATATTTTGATATATCGATATTTTCTACGCAATAAGTGATTACCTTTTTTAAACGATATTACCTATAAAAACTGTCAAAATAATAATACATTTTTGAAGCAATGAAACTAAACCACAGCCTGCTGCTTTCTTGCTCTTTTTCTAAAAAATATATCGATTTTTATACGAATTTGATCTGAAAATAAATATCGATAGTTGCTATATTGCGGGAAAAAATATCGCTGATTATATAGATATTTTTCTAATAAAATATCGATATTTTTAGCTCAAGCCTAATAAAAATTCCCATCTCCTTACAACTGTAAATATAACGCAGCAATACTCAGTAAAAACGACTTTAATTTCATTATCGTGTTGTTCAGGTAAATAACTTTTTTTGTTTTTGCTGATATATCTAAAAAAAGTATGAATCAATTTTCAAAAATTTTCAATAGGGCCACATCTAAATGATGACATTTATTAACAAATCCAAAATCGTTACAATATATTTGGAACATATTTTTTATAATTGAGAACCTCATTTTTAAAGACAATTAAAAATACCTCAGTCTGCACACTCCGGTACAAAAGCTCTACTTCGACGTTCTCAAGGAAGTGCACTCAAAATGGCTGACAACGGTTCGAGGGGTGATTGAATCAATAGTGAGTATTCCAACTCCTTGTTTGTTCAATAAACAATCGAGTCTTATTACGAAAACATGGAAATCACGTGATTTCAATACATGTTTGAAATATATTCAAAGTACAAGGTATAAGAGGAACCGTTATAAGTAAAAGCGTGCTCTAAATAAAGTATAATTGCTGTTTTATGTAGCCAAAAAGGAGGTCGTACATTTTTTTTTTGATTATTTTTTACATAAAAAACTTGTCGAACGGTTTAATTTAAATTTAAACAAATTCAACATGTTGTAAGCACAGATAATATAAAGATGAATCTTCAATTTATGATCTTTTAAATTATGTAATTTCTTGACCTCGACGCACAGATACTAGTAGTAACAGATACAGATAAGTTTGAAATAAATACGAATGCATCCTAAGTGTTTAAAAGGTTGCGGTGTTTTAAAAAGTAGGAAGTACGTAATGTATTTATTTGCATTTTTACATTTGTTCGCCGATTGTTCTAGCCCATCTCGATTTTTTTTTTCAATGGTAATGGAAGTTTTCTTAGGAACTATAAATAAATATAATAATAATTATCTCTAAAAAAATTACACACATTGACTTAATCCAAAGTAAGCAAATTATGTGCTTGCGTTTTGGGTGTTAGACAACGATACTAATATATAGAAATACATATAGTAAGCTACCAGAATACATTTAATAAACACTCAGACCCGGAAATACAGACATCTATTTTCACATAATTGCCCCTGTCGGGAATCGAACCTGAGTCTTACAGTTAGTCGACAGCGTTAGGCAAGTTTGAGCATTTGACCAATAAGGCGGTCAAAAATAAATGTAATAAATATTTTGCAATGTGAAATAATAGCCCTAAATATATGTCTTCTATTGGCAATAATAATGGTGCGTTGCCAATCTTAATTTAGGGTGTTAAGCCTCTTGAAGGAATAAAATAACTCGCAAACTTCTTACTTACCTAATCCTTATTGTAACATGATAATAAACAAGCACTATCGTGTTACAATTAGGATTGACCTTACGGCCATAGTGATACGTAAAGTGATGATGCTAATAATCTCTCGATGACAAAAAGCAATCATGGTCTATAAGCACCATAGATGTAACGTGGCCAGGGTGTAAAGCCTTCCCGGCTACCCTACAGACAGACCAGAACTAGACATGATTGTCATGATGATGGCAGCGTTAGATAAGGCGATGAATCCCTACCCGGTAATACCAGCGCAACAATCCCCGTGTTGGTCCGGGTTTAAATAGACCAACTGCCTTTTACCCAGGCAGCTCGTAAGAGGCGAGCACAGGGTCTGTTGTCACCAACACCGTGACGTTGACTAGGTGGTAGAGTCTTGCAACGACTCGCCCGGTTTGGGACCACCGCCATCGCTCTTGGGTGCTCGCCATTGTCGTATTATGGTTTGGAGGGTAGGGTAGCTGGTAAACTTACTCACGCAAGAGGCTTACCATATCCACCTTTGGTGTCTATAGGCGACGTATATTTCTTACCATCAGGAAATCCGTTTGTTTGTTTGCCTTCCAAAATCATAAAAAAAAAATCTCCCACCAGCAAAAATCTTGATACATTCTGTAAAGTATTTGACTTGGACCACACGCGATTTGAATGTCAAGAAATAACCTCTTTGCTTTATTTCCGCCACACAGTGAAAAGGCCACAAGGCCGAAAGCCAAGACTTCCTTGCGGCTCGTTTATGGCCTTTGTCACAGGATTATCCAGCGGTAATGTTAACGTCAAAAGTGTCTGAGCAAGTGCAAATAAAAGAATTTTGTTTTCATCTCTTATTCTTCAGCTTAGTTTTCTTTGTATCTCACAGATTTCAATCTTACATAAAAAATATGAGATTTCATGTTTATGATATACATTTCTATAACAAACTTTTGCAAATGAATGTTGTGTTTTGTATACACACAGCTTGAATGGTTCTAACAATCATTTTACTTTTTTAAGAATAATTTTATTTATTTTGATCCTTCTCTATAATTACTTTACTACGATCGTAACGTATTTTATATATATTCTAAAGTGCGGAAGTTCTGGGTTCTCACATCAGATCGTGAAGATCGACTGAGATAAGGCATAAGATGACGATGAAGATGATGTAGAATGTTTTTAATAAAATATAGCAATTTAATAAATTTCGGAATATTTCTAATTAATCTAATATGTCATACAAAACAATGTTGACACATTAAATTGTTCGATTCCCGACGGGGACAGGCATTTGTGTGATGAACATAGATGATTGTATTTCCGGGTCTGGGTGTTTATTAAA
>DVZL01000456.1:0-23116 GCA_018236625.1 Lasaia peninsularis
TTTTGAATCACCCACCCTACAGTCCAGATTTGGCTCCGAGTGATTATTATCTCTTTCCAAAAATGAAAAAAGAATTACGTGGTAAGAAATTTTCAACTGATGAGGAGGTTAAGGAGGCGGTTTCGGCGTATTTTTCAGACAAAGATAAAACTTTTTTTTTACGAGGGAATAAAAAAACTAATTGAAAGATCTGAAAAATGTATTCGTGTTGCAGGGGAATATATAGAAGAAGAAAAATAATTTTGTGTTTTTATTATTACTCAATACCCTCCATTCCGCGAACTTAAAAACGCCCCCTCGTATATGGGGTTATAATAAGTGTGTAAAAAAATGATTACAAATAATAAAATATAACATAATATAAAATATTTTATATTATTTTATAGTTTTCCAATAAATAAATTAATATAAATTATATGTTAAAATATTAGGACGCTACATTGTGATAGAATATGTTGGTTTATACCAACATATTCTATCATATATTATATTATTGGTTGGTTTAATTATTTAAAAACTTTTGTTTTGTAACAACTTTTTGACATACACATTCAGCAAATAAATAAATTTCATTTCAAATGTTAGTTGTAGGCTCTAACACAAATAAATTTCATAGAGCTTATATACAACAACATTTTTCTCGGTTCCTAATGATACGTCCCGGACACTACTCAGAAGTGGACACTGAATATTTTATTTATATTACTAGCTACTAGCTGTCCCGGCAAACTTCCGCACTTAGGGGGTATGAAAAATGTACACCGATTTTCAGTCGTACCCGATATGCTCACAAAATTTCGTGAAAATGAGACGTATCCTATATCCTTTTTCTGGGTCTAAGCTACCTCTCCACCAATTTTTATCCAAATCGGTTCAGCCGTCCTTCAGTTATAAATAGTATAATATATCCCTACTAATATAATAAATGCGAAAGTAGCTCTGTCTGTCTTTCTGTTACGTTTTACGCCGTAACTACTGAAGTGTTTTTGATGAAATTTGGTGCAGAGACCGAGTTGACTTTTAGAAAGAATAAAGGCTACGTTTTAACCGAGTACATTAAAAAGAGGGTATCATTTTTGCGCAATAAGTATCATAAGTCGTAAAAAAGTGAAAGTTATCTTTGTTATGTATTATCAAAATAATTCTCGTTGTTAGCTCGCCAAGACAGAAACGCTTCGTTTCAACTCTACAACTACAGAACCAATCTAGCGATTCTTTTAGGTTTATCCTAAGGCCTGCCTAGGCAGAAAAAAATGATTTAAAATTAGTTAATATGGAAAAACATTTAGGGTTGTGTCTCATCATGGCGAAGGTCTCCCAAACTGTGAAGTCATGCAATGAATAGGCAGTCGCAGATGGGTATAATCGTTGTTGGAGAACACATCAAAACAATATAAAGGTCTTATTGCTTTCGTCGACCCCTTTTAGCATATACATAGAGAAATATTATTACATACATATCTGCACGCCAGGTCCCTTACGGGATAGGCAGAGAGCCAAGCTCACGATTCCTACATACTTTCCTACCTTCCTCCACTTACGTTCTCTTCATACAAGCACGCCGGTTTAGGAGACACATGTGACATCTATACTAATAAATAATATTGGAATGTCTGTACGTAATATTAAAATAACCGCTTTTTACTAAATGCATATTAGGTATGTATGTTTTCATGATACATTCAAAATAGTATTTTTAGAATTTTTATGTCTGTCTGTCTGTTTGTATCCGCTAATCTATAAAACGGGTGGCCCGATTTTGATAAAACTTTCACAGCCAAACAGCTGATGTAATAAGGATAAAGAGCTAAGGCTTTTTGTTCTAGAATTTTATTTGAGAAAGGTATAAAATAGAAATAATTAAATAAAAACGCAGACGAAGTCGCGAGCTAGCTGTGCCCTATCACTATAAAACAAAGTCACTGTCTCTGTCTGTTCCTATATATGCTTAAATCTTTAAAACTAAGCAACTAATTTTGATGCGGTATCTTTTTAATAGATGAAATTATTCAAGAGGAAGATTTTTATGTATATAACATTTGTAGAATACCCGCTAGAATTAAAAAAAATGGTCGTTTATCTGTAATACAATGAATTTTGTAAATGAAATAAAAAATAAATGACCCCGCGTCTATTGTTAATTTGATGTTTGAACCTCTCTCTTTAGTAACTCTGTAAATGTTTTACTTGCATTTTTTTAGGTCCATGATGTGACAGATGGCAAGTCCGTCGCTATATCGGGTACAAATTCCGGGTTTCCCCACGAGTTTTTACTTCACCGTAAGAGCACTCGTAAAATTTACTTAAGTTAGAGAAACCAATTGGTACATGGCGGGATCCAAATCTGGACCACAGTATTGTTCGAAGCGCGTACCACTGGACCACCCAGGCTCTTCATTAATTATACTTATTGCTTAATATTACAATTTAGCCACAATTTATAAAGCATGGTACTTAAAGAAACTGTGATGTCGGAAAGTCTTTGATCTACTTGCAGATAAGTCAATTTACTCTTTGTATGGTTCGTTTTTTATTCTCTTTGATCTGAACGGAACCCTATTACATCCCACGCGAGGCTTGAACATTGACTTCATCTAATTTTAACATAAAAAACCAGTCAAGTGCGAGTCGGACTCACGAACGAAGGGCACCGTACCATATCAATCAAGTATAACAGCAAAATAATCGGTTTTTAAATATTTAAGTAGTACGTGAATAATATACAACTTACGCGATCCATTATTAAGTTTTTTTTTTTAAATTCATAGAATAAAATTATACTTAAATATTAATAAATTTATTTAGTTTTCTAAATATAGGTAGCGACATCTATTGGTTGTCGAGAAGCAAAAATTCACGTTCGCCTTTTACCCTTCCGTTTTTACCCTTTGGATACGGAACCCTAATCATATGGTTTTGTGTTAGCTTCAGCGTATTTTGCCTTTATGTAGCGTAAATCAATCATCGAATGTGCCAAAATTGTTACAAAATTGGGAAGTCTAGTTGAAAGCATATTTTCTGTAATTCAAATTGAATTCATGCATCATTTATTTTAGGACTTTATTTATGGTTGAAGAACACTATTGTATTATACGAATAAAGTGAAAAATTATTAATCTGATTTCAAAATTTCTTTCTCCATTAATGTACAACAATGTCACTGAGTGACATAGGCTATATTTTCACTCGTGCGAAATCGGGACAAGCCGCTGGTATTTTTATAATTATATAAAGCATAGATAGTATAGTAGTATAGACAAAAATGTTCTGAAGGCAATTCATATGAAGAAATTTCTATTTCTACATTGTGCAGAGATGACGATTGTCCAATATCAATTGTAATATTTCTAGTTATTGGAAAAGCCAGTTAGAAACGTAATTTCAATACGAGAAGACGTTCATGTAATTCATATGGAGACACTCAAAGTAAACTGGACTTTAAAACAATAAATATATGATCCTTCGAGCCGGATATTGGGAATAGAAGCAGTGGCTGGACTCATTTGAATACAATAGGAATTGCATTCCTTAGATAAGATGAGTTAATCGTTTGCGTTAAATGTGCAATTCTTACAAAAAAAAATTGTCTTTTTTTTTTACAAAAAACTTTCCATGCTTAAGCTAAGTATTTTAGATGTAATGGTGCCATAAAGTCTCACGAAATCCTGAGTTCGATTGTCGGGTGGGGTAACTGTTCTAATAAGTTTCTGAGATTGGATTTGTGCCCTATATGACGGTATGTCACATCACGAGACCTAATATCGTCGGCTAATCGTAGGTGCTTAAGTACCTCTGGCTGCTTCTTCAAGGATATGGGCGTAACGATGTATATTTTTAAATTGACTACGAACTTCATAGACTGTCTCACTATAATACGTATAATGCAGCACTACAAAAAACGACCTTTTCAAGCGAGCTGACAGTGCATTCTGGAACACAGCACTAATTTACATATAAATGATTATATTGCTGGCGATTTACATAAACATATTTACATATTCTATCGGAGAAATCATAAAAATAACATTAACATTATCCTATTTAAATCCGTATATATATTCACGCCAGGTCATTAGCAAGGTAGGCAGAGAGTATCGAGTGGCAAGTATCACGATTCCCACATATTTACCTAGCTTCTTTCACACTGCTTATGGAGACTCTTGATCTGCTTCTAGTATTTATTGCTATAGCGGCGCGGTTCATGAGATAGGACCTACTGACAGATAGTCAGACATATTCGCTTCAATACGATTTAACAGCCCGACCACAGAACAGCGGCGCACCTGCAACATCTATGGTGCCTATAGGCCACGGTTATTTCTTACCAATAGGAGAGCCGTTTGCCTGTTCGCTCTCTTATCCCAAAAAAAAACAGATACACAGACGGACAACGAAGTAATAAAATTCCATTTTTATTACTCAAACGATAAAAACGGGATTCTATTACTAAGATTTCGCTGTCCGTCTATCTGTCTGTCTCTTTTAAACCCTAAAATATTAAATATGTGATTGCTTTTTTGCTGTATTTGACGAAGTCTGAGGAATGTTTTTATGGAAGGAAAAATAGGAAAATTTGATGGAACATAATAAAAAACACTTTAATTTTTACCAAAGCCAGTCGGTACGAAGTTTGACGAGTCAGCTAGTACGTTATAATTTTGTCGGGATAATAATTTTTGTTGAGTACATCTTATAACTTGAAGTAAAGTTCCCTTTTGGCAGGGTTTGACCCTATTAAATTATTCCGAATGGCGTCACAAGTAACTCCAAAGCACGAAAAGATCATAATAATTTTTATTAACTTAAAACCTACGTCATTAAGTGCTTACTTGATTAGGGTTCCGTACCCTAAGGGTTAAAAAGGAACCCTATTACTGAAATTCAGTTTTTCGTCTGTCTGTCGTGTCGTGTCGTGCAACCCAGAAGGATAACTAGGCCCAAACCTAGATTGTACTCACATAATTTACATCATTTAATAATATATTATGTAATACTTTATCAAGCAATTCGTATTATATATCAACGACCTCGGCACCGGCTCCAACGATTTTCTTGAAATGTTGTATTTAGGGGGTTTCGGGGACGATAAATCGATTGAGCTATGTTTTATTTTCAGAAAATATGGAAAGAAAGCCTTAATACGAATACAAATTAAAAAAGCTCGGTAGGGAAATCCGGCGCCTTAAAACTCAGGAAACCCGGGTTCAAATATCGCTCTGATTCTTTTGTTTTTTCTCTTTTTATATCATTCATGTTTTATCAGTAAGTAATTTGCATAGTTATAAGTAAATATAATCCCAAAAAACATGATGATCAAAGCTCGGTCATCTGGGTAATTATTTTTATTTATGTAATTCATATTTTAATTACAAGACGTAAGCGTGTATGACGTAAAGCAATTAAGTTTATACCATCTACATATTAAGTGGTAAGAGATGTGGAAGTCAAATCAATGAAATTTGACTCTCGGTGAATATTAATACCCTTTTGTATTATTCAGTTAATTATATTCTATTTATATGTAAAACCAGTTTGTCAAACTTCGAGGTGAAAGAGATTATAATATTAGCATTATAATAAGAGCCTCGGGATTAAGGACTCTTACAAACATGGATACCAGTCATTTGAAAATTGAAAATTGAAATACGAATAAATAAAAAATACGTTAAATGTGTGTTGGGTACGCGCACCAAGGGTTCCGCACCATTATCTACAAAAAACAGCAAAAAAATTACGTTTGTTGTGTGAGAGCATCCTTTATATACTGATTTTATTCTGTTTTTTGTATTTGTTAGTACATCATCTGTGCAAATTTCAACTGTATGGTTATCACCGATATTTTTTTGTTGGAATTTAGTGCCGAGTAGTTTTAGGGGTATCACGACATCTTTACAGCAGTGTTGGTAGCACTTGGTGTTAAATAGTATCGACTTCGATTTCATAGACTAACCGTCAGGTGGGAATTTTGGCAAAAAAGAACTACCGAGTAAAGCTCAGTCGTCTGGGTACTCTATACTAATACTAGCTTAGTAATATGGCCGTTTTACCCACTTTTTAAAACACATTCAGCAAATAAGTAATTTTCATTTAATTTTTCAATTAACATTTGATTTCAATACGAATAAGGGCGAAAGCTTGAAAACTTTTGATTGCCGTGATATCACCTGTAGTAAAGTGAATTAATTAAACAGATAGCATCGTGGGTGAAGGGGTTTTCATTAAGTTTCATCGCCCTATATGCGATCTCGTGTTTATGCTTTAAGATTATTATCTAATACCCCCGGAAAATACCTGCCTTTCATTCGATCAAGTGATTAAGATATTCAAATTTATTTGTACCTCTGAAGTGTAACGGCACGGTTAGCTGTGTAAGAATTGCTCGACCTGGAAATTGAACCCGGGAGTTCAACTTCATTGCCCGGGATTTGAATGTGCCCGAAGTGACGATAGGCTTGCCACCTATCACATCACATCTAATAAACTTACAAATCGTGGATAGCACACCTCTGCCTACCACTTTAAGGATAATAGGCGTGAAGATACTTTATTTAGAGATCAAAACTACTCCACAAACACTGCGTACGTGCTTTCCGTAACGTTTTGTAGAGTAGCTCGCAGACCGCTATCGTGATAGTGTGATCAGAGGAAAGTGGGCTTAAAAGTGTCAGTGTCAAAAAGGGAAAAAAGGCATGCTCCGATGGTTTGGTCATGTAGGAAGAATGAAAGATTAACTAAACTGGTATTCAATGCAAATGTGGATCGCTATAGGTAACAAGCACACGGGTCTCCTGATGGTAAAAGACAACCGTGGCCTATAGACACCATTTATGTTGTAGGTGTATCACTGTCTATGGTCGACCGTATGTGCAAGTTTACTATCAACATGACCACCGGCAGTAGAGTGGTGTGCAACTCGCTCGGATAGGGATCCACCGCCTTATCTATTCCTGCCTCCATAATGACATTGTCGTGTTCCGGTACGAACGGCAGCCGGTAGACTAGCACATAAAATCTGGTTGTCCGACCACTGCGCAGTGGCGTACCTACAACATCTATGGTGTCTATAGGCCACGGTTGTCTCTTACCATCAGGAGACCGGTGTGCCTATTCGCCCGGCTGTGCAGCAACTCGCCCGGATTGGTACCACCGCCTTTCCTATTCCTGCCACAATAGCGTCAGTGCTCGCCATTGTCGTGTTCTGGTCTGGAGGGTAGGGTAGCCGGTAAACATTCTCACGCTAGAGGCTTACCATCTTAGTCTCAGGTTGGCAACGCACCATTTCCACCTTTGGTATTCAGTATGTGTATTTCTTACCATCAGGAAATCCATCTGCTTGTTTGCCTTCCAATATCATAAAAAAATAATTATAATTTTCTTTACAAGCCGTTATTTTGAAATCTGTTTATAACCGATTTAAGCTTACGACAACAGGTGACGTTGATTACAAAATTGCAGAGGAATTAATGATTTTAGCATGTAGAAAATTTATCACTTTTACAACGTGTTATAGAATTAGGACATATTATAATGTTTAAAACAGTTATAAGTTATCTCATGTCACCAATTCAACTGTCAATAACAATACCAACATTACAATTTATGCTTAATTTTAAATATTAACATAAGTCCTAAGTATGTTGTTCACTTGTCGAATGATTTATAAAAAAAATATTATGAAATCAGCATTAAGGAAATTAAAATGGTCACAAGTAATAAGAATTTCTTTAGAAAACCGAGCAATATCTAATCTGAACAGTATGCTTTATTTGTAAGAATTTTTTATTTGGTTAAACATAGAATTTAGAAATTTGTATATTAACTAATGGTGGTGACAAGGTGACAACAAGGAGTTTGTGTGATAAAATTAATGAATAACTTGGCGTTCCGGTAAATGAGAGTCATCTTTAGGCACTCACCTACAGGCAGAGGGTGAAACGTTAACCCTGACACCAATTTTTCAACTCTAAATTTGTGTAGCAAAAGAAAAAAGGCTTAATACACTAGAAGTCTCGGAAATCAATAAAAGAAAAAAAATAACCCAAAATTTCTTAACTATTTTAAATAATTTTATATTAATTCTTACATATATTTACATTTATTTAAATTTTATATAATTCTGACAATGATTTTAACTTTTAAATTATTATTATTATGTGTATATTTTTGCGACTTTTATTTTATATGATTCTTACATTGATTTTAATTTCTTTTAATCAACATTTTATATAATTGGACAATTTGACATATTATTGAATACTAATATCTCCTCTCTCTACTCCCAATTACGTGGTGAAAAAACCAGACGCTGGTAACTCAATTCGTTTTTACATTTTTGATGTTCTTATTATCAACCCAAAATAGTTTATATTAATGATCGCAAACCAAAATATTGTTAGTAACTTAAGTCTTATCCCTGATGATGCTGTAAAAAGCGAAATCGACTGACTGTTTTAGAAATAATTTTCAATTATAAGTAATATGTGAAAAAGTACATGTGTTTCCCATTTAAAATAGAATCTAACATTTGACCTCTGCATTTTAATGAAGACCGTTATTGTGTTAAAAAATAAAAAAGATACATTGGTCAAGCCACTTGTAATCAAAGAAAGTTAAAGCTATTTTCTTTGGTTTTGAAACCTATTTATACAGTGTGGATAAAATGATTGTATCATTTTCCCTTTCAAAGTTTACATAGACTTTAATATTCCGTATACAAGTTCCAGCAAAAATATTGTTAGTTCGCGTTTTGAATACTTGCCGTATACTGGCTTACTTCGGCCTACATAACCCTCGTCCGGTGCGTACTTGCATTCGAAAGTGACAGTCATAAATACATACAGTCGAGTTCATTAAATTACAATCACATTCTTAATGCTATGGTATATACGAAAATAATCGCATCTCATTATCGTAAAATAATATCATCCTTAACAAGATCAACCCGAAAAGACACTAATTTGAACATGTTTTATTACTGAAGAGATTGTTCATCGCGGAGGAAAAACTCTCGTATTCAGCGACGACTTATTTGGATTTAGGTCATTTTTTACTGTCATATCATCATTGTCGCTTGCCAGTTTTAAAGGTAGGTTGTATATTATCTCAAATTCAAAAAGAAAACGTATCATTAACATAATTGGTGTCAATACATAGCGTGTACGTCAGAAAGTGAAGTAGATCTGTTTAGATGTAAAAAATGCTGTTTTAATGTAATTAAAAAATCGATTTAAATTTATTAAGGCGTTTTTTCAGGAAAATCGTGAGCGTAATAGCAGCTTTATATTAACTTTCGTTGGACATAAATGTGACAATAGGAAATAAGTTTAGGGTTACTTCCAGGGGTTAATTTATTTATATATATAATTTTAGGTTCAAAAGGGTAAACTACCTACTAGCCTGACACCCTAAAGCTAATAAAGATTTGTTTGTCATCGTCACATCTCAGTGGTAAGTGGTAGGTGGGTACATCTCATAACAGCAGTATATTTTGTATCAGTACGTATGCCTGGTAAGTCTGCTGATATAAAAATACACTCCATTTTCTAACCTATAAACTTATTTACATAAGTGACAACAATAAGTATTGGACCGTCAGGTTGGTAACGATTAGTATTATTAATTTATTTCGTATATCTGCATTTTATATGCATATCCGTATAATACGAAAAGTTAGTTCGAAAATCAGTCGATATACGGATACAGTCACCTGACCACACCGTATAGTGTTGTGGACATAGCTAGTGATTTCTTTACGACACCAATAAATCTAACAACAGTAAACGGCACAGCATTATTCAACCAATAAAGTCCCTATTAGTGCGCAATAAATCGCCGCGACATTCAATAGTCTTATTAACACTTCGTATCGATGAAAACTTTTGTTATATTACCTATATGATCTCTACTACATCGAATATTACCACAGAAACCATAATCACAGTCTCGTTTAAATACGATGCAATATTTGTTTCTGGTTTTAATCAATGTGAAAATTTCGACTGTTATCTTTTAAATAATTTGATAATCTAAAAGTTTCTAACACTTTTATTAATATCTCGATATACTTACGAGTATGTATCGCGTACGTAAGACATAATTATTATATCTTATTATTATGGACTACATAGTGTATATTAGCGGGTCCTGGGCTTTACGTGATTTTTTTGAATTCTTAAAAGATTAAAAATCGCTTAGCGTAATTAAACAATATATTTGCACCAGAGATTTCATTAAAATAAAAGTAAATAGAAGCGATCTTATTAGGGTCTAATTAAAGATATCTATAGTCACTAAGAATTTTCACCGTCTACTTCAAACAAGGAGAAATAGCGCAAGGAATTCGTAATCCGCATTTCCTTTGCACATATAAAATAACTCTCTCCGTAATCTCCGCAAGATAGTTTCATAATGGCAAAGCAAAGAAGAAAAACACGAACTTTCTTTGGAATTATATAAACATTTAGACCAATATCGCAAAGGGAGATCATATCGGGACGTTGACTTACTATATTCAAGATAAGCTTGACCTTTGAAGAGATCCCGCGCCCCTGAGGCTTTAATTAAACCACTTGCATATGTAATTATCTTCCAAGATTTGTTAATGCTTTCGTCCGTTTGCCATAGACTCGAATATAGCTTACGGTTAATCTCCCCTACTCGAGTGTTTCATTTCGTATTCTCATAAAATTTCAAAATTAAGTCCTAAATGAAGGCATATATGGTGCACATAATTAAAAACTTTTTTTAAATGAATTATTTGAAATAATTATAAACAATTCCTATTATTTAATATCCTTTATTGGTATATGTGGTCAAAACAGTAAACTAATGTAAGTAATGTATGTGGAATAAACTATGTCGTGAAATTTTGCACTGGTTACTCTCTGCCTACTACGCGAGGGACCTGGCGTAAAGATATGTTAACCCAAATTAATTGTTTTATTTATTTGAGTTAACATATCTTTACGCCGGTAATTTATTTGGGTTACCATATCTTTACGATCTTATTTGGCTCACTAAAGAGGTCTTTAGTGAGCCAAATAAGGAAATATATTTAAAAATGGGGATTAACCGGGTATTTATTGATTTTAGTTTTTTGTGTAATTAAATTTGAAAATCAATAAATCAAAATGATCGTAACTTTATTTTTTGAAGTAAGTGAAAAAATAAAAAATAGGTTTTGCCAAAATCAGTCAAGTAGGAAGAAATAAAAGATAGGAAAACTGTAAGGTCAAGCCGCGGGCCCCGCCATCTGTAAATAAGTAAGGTAATACGACCCGTGACATATCAGCCCGGTATAAACTGTTTTGATGGTCCAAGTACGAGCACGGAGACTTCTAGCGAGACCTGACATCTAAATCATGGGAGGAGGGGACAGCGACATTGTTATTGTGGATACAACATAAGATTTCTCGATTTGTTTTATTGATCCATGAAGATCCACACTTCAGAGAAAGTTCCTAGGCTTGCCTTGTAAACTATTATTGTACCAAATGCTTTCAAAATATAAATTCAAAATGTGTTTACTTTTTAACTAACTTGAAGACAAACTAGGGTAATTTGTTGATATACTCGTATGTATGAAAATTATTCATGATAATCATATTTATTAATGCTGTAAGCGTTAATATTATACATGTATTTTTAACTTTACATCAACAATCCAAATGTTGTTAGATATATTTTTTTCATGAGGTGATGATGATAAGATGAGAGAACCAACAAGCAGACGGCTCTCGTGGTAGTGAGAGACAACCGAGACATATAGACACCATATATGTAGTAGATCATAGGTTGCTATCCTGTGGCCAAGATGTTAGACCTAATATTTGCCAGCTACCCTACCTTCCGGACCTTCCGCACACGACAACGTCATTGTGGAGGCAGGAATAGGTAAGGAGGTGGATATGGCAAGTTGCTACACACTACCGCCAGTGGTCTTGTTGGTAATGACTAATGACACATTTAAGCTATGTTTGATTATCGATGTTTAACCTATGATCGCTAATTAATAAATTCTACACCTGACTTCACGAAACAATGTTCCTACATTGTATAAGCATTAAGCATATGTATCAAAAAATAAACATAGTGACTGAGTTTTGCCATTTTTAGAAGTCAAATACTTTTCAAATATTTCATTTCCGGATGACCGTCTTAGATGAGATTTGATTATGTCATATTAACAACCCATTTGATGCTAGAATGTACGCGTTCAACTTTACTATAATTTTGATATATACACTGCAACGGATTTTTTGTGGTCCAAAAAAAACAACAGTAATTACTAACTTCCGTAATTTCTATAATAAGTTGATAACAAAAGGAACAATGTAAAAAGAAATTCGCATGTGATAGCCGCGAAACACAAACGTAAAAAGTTTGATTGATGGCTCAATACTCTAAAATCTTAAATTAACCACGACCGCTGACCATTAGAACATTGTCTAATAACACTGACACTTGAATCACTGCAAAAAACGGAGCGCACTTAACCAAAGTTAATGAAGATGATATACAATGTGCAGAGAAAACAATAGGGCGACCTAAAAACTACTCATCCCAGCTATTAAAGCCATTCTCACATATACATTTGCGAATTAATCGCGTGATCGCACTGATTCATCTTTAATTCATGTTATTGAACTACTTTCAGTTCTGCTCACACTTCACATGTTAACTTATTATTATTTCATCTTTACCTTGTCTCCACTATTGTAAAAATTGTAACAACTCGTCTTAGGACTATCACAATTTTTTTCATGTCAAATAAATCATATTATAATGATAATCCTTAAAGCTCTTTTTTAAATTTAATCTGTATTTCTCTTCTCTCCCTTTTCTAGGAATATAAATTTCAGATCATGCTTTTGATATAAGAAAATTTAAATAATACGTACGGAATCAGATGTGGAGTCACTCACTCTATCTTATTTAGATAGGTAAGTAAAGTTCTAGTTATTTGGCACGCCAGCGAAATCACAAACTCTACTAGTATTAAATAATAATAGTTCCATACCAGATCACGTTATCAGTACTAATAAATTTAACACATTGAATGTGCAGCATTTGAAATAGGATACGAATGGATTCGTCTTTTATAGTACGGATATAATGGATTTCACAGCTTTAGTGTTTGTATCAGAATTATCATGGCCGTCTTTAAAGATTTTTATAGTATTGATGTCGAAGTGTTACGACATTTTTAAGAATACTTCAATATATTATGTGGTGTGTCACATTTTATTAAAAGCTTATAACAATACGCCATTACTTGTCAGATGTAAAGAGTGATCTCAAAAATTGAGATAGAATAAAAAAAAAGCATTTTTATTTCCCTAAAATAAATAACTTCACATTTTACAGCAGCTGCCCCAGTTTTTCCTGTTTATCCTCTCAGAAAGAGTTCAAATCCGTCCTGAGTTAATGTCCTTGTGTTTCCGTTACACTGTTTTGGTAAAATCAAATGTAACAGTATTTATATGAACCCTTAATTAAACAGGTATAAATCCAATATAATTAATTTAAGTGTTTTAGTTTGGTCATAATTTAGGTATCATCCGTTTCCATTTATGTATCATTTACATTTATAACAAAAGACGTGAGGCGATCCTTCCGCATAACTTTCCACGAAACGGTTACTGCAAAAAATATAAGTAATTTCTAGTTGCAAGTACGTGTGTGATTCCTTTTTCTGATTATTGTCTATACATATAATAAAACTGTAGAAAAGTAAATTTTATACATTGAAGATATTAAAAAAATATGTCTAGGCGACTAAAATCGTGCAAGATGGCACACTTTGATTTTATTTATAGCTTTTTGTAGGAATTTTCCTAATTTGGAATAGTCTTTAAACTATGTAGTTTGCAGACTATTCCAAATTTTAACGTAGTTGTAAATTTCATAGTTCAGGAATTACTGTAAACACTCTTACTATAAATAGCCCAAATGACAAATGGGTAATGCTTTGTAAAGTAAAATAAGAGAAGCCTCCGATCACATGTTGATTTTTTTAATATCCAAGATGTATATTAAAAAAATCAACATGTCCATCTTACTGCTCGGCGAAGTCGAAAAATGGTAACTCAGATTCGCACAGCGACTGAATAGATGTTATTTTCCGTTTGAAGGATAAAAATTCTCTTACAAACAGTTAAAATTGTGAACAAAGTCGAGAGTTATATTATGTAAAAATATCAATGAAATAATTGAGTTCCAGCTATAGCTCAACTTTCACTTAAACAAGGATTTACTTCTGTATACTAAACAAATATTTCTTTATTTCCAGGTCTGGTTATTTATGTATTCAGGTATATCTATACTATTAGGTACTTAATACAGTTGACACCCATAAAACAAGCATAAATTTTGCTTATTATCGGGTTAGATCTCTGTTGTAGATAAATTAAGTTATCTCAAGTTATTTCTAAAATTAATTTATTTTAAGTCTGAATAACCTTAATTCTTAAAGTTTTGTGGCTCAGATCATATTTTACTCGTATTAAAGTAAAAACAGTGGTTGCCCGAAGAAGGTGCTGTAGTGACACTATCTGTAACACGTGTGTTACACGTTCTTCTGAAACTTCGCATTCGGCCATAATGTATCACTGCGTATTTATATAGATTTGAGTTATATAAATAAAAAAATATATGGAATCGAAATAATGAAATAGGTTTGTACTATAATTATTTTCTATGCACCACCTCAATGTAGTGAACATAGCTTCTGCAATCAATTTATTTCAGGATATAGCACTCCTATATCTGATGGTTCTTTTACATGTTCTAAAATACTCGAGTGTCAAGTATCGTTGTCTTTCAGTAGATTTGGAATGATGCACTGCAGCAGCCGCACTGCATACAGACAGACAGACAAAGACTAGAAACAAGGCTACTCTGCATAATAGTAAGAAAAACATTAATTTATTTTTCAAACATTTCCTTGCGCATAATTTGACATCAGGGTACAATACTTATAGATCAACGTCACATCACTCATCAGAGAAAGTATTAAATTTTACTACAGTGTTCGAAATGTTCATCAACAATTTCTCTGCCAATCACTCTAAAAGAAATCATTCACTTACAAATGTTTATAAACACGGCGGCTTTGTTCTACGAAGTATCGGTGAAGTTTGAATGGTGCTAATGCTCACAATATATTTGCGGTATATAAACTATTGATCTTGATCCATTACCGCACGATTCGCGGTACGAATGACTCGCCTCGATATGATAATGCGGTTAGGTGCCTGCAACGCTCTTAATACACTAATGGATGACCGACCTAATTTGTTTGAATTAGTTTCAATTTCTGAGATGTACACAATAACACTTTGATCTATTAATAATTCATTAAATTGATTAAATTGTTGTTGAAAGGTAGTTTACGTATCAACAATCGTTAAACTTAGAATTTACCAATAATATAAAGCGGTTTATTTTGGTATTTTTTTTAGATTAGACATCGAACAAGCTCCCACCTCTCTATCTCTTACCATCGGGTAAGAGATAGAGAGGTGTGTCGCTGTTCTGTGGCCGGGAGTTAGATCTTATGTACAAGAAACAGGACAGTGTCATTATAGCGAGAGGAATTGGTAAAACGGTGAATTCTTACCCGAGCGAGTTGCTGCACAGCACTCTACCACCACTGGTCATATTGGTAGTGACCCAGTTAGTTAGGCTAACTGCAGTAGCAGTTCAGCAGTTAGTTATTCTAAACGAAGATCCGGGCTAAAACGGAAAAATCATTCTCTCTCTCTCTTTGTTTCTATCTCTTTTATCCTCGTTAACCTATGGAACACGTAAAGTACAGGCGATAGCTAAAAGAACCTAAATTGACTATTTTCCTCCAGGCTTACGGGAGAAGTTGAATTTTTTGTAGAGTAGATTATTAAAAGTAAAGTGAGGTGATGCCAGAACACAGAGAACCAAAATATTAAGTAGGCAATAAAAATATGATGGTCAAGTAAATTAAATTAATAAGGGTCAACATTGAAAAGCTGTTTTATGTAAACGCTAAACAAACATCGAGAGTTTCGAGTGACGTACTACATGCGCGATGTTTACTTACAACTTCATTATTCACTATTAAAAGACCTAAATAAAATTGTAAAATATTTTAATCATTTCACCCATTGCCCCTATTATTGAAATAGTGAAACTGATAAAACGTTTGACCCTAATGGATTTCAATTAAAATTGACAAATAAAATTAATTGTGTTTCAAGATTAAAGCAAATTACCCATTAATTATTTGAAAGTGTTCCAACAATTAATTAAAATGCTAATCAGAGGTATGGATGCAGTAGCTGGCGGGTTCGAGTCGCAGACGCAGCACGCGGAAGGCGTGATCACGACGCGACATCGGACCTGAATTTATGTGTGGGAGAGAAAGGTCGTGAACTTTCGACACGAAAATTAATAATTTGCCCTTGCGATTTTGTGAACTAATCGATTAGTAATTCCTTTTAAGGAGGATCATTTGTGCAAACGTACCGCAATATTTTACATCTCATTAGTAGGCCATGTATTCGTTATTGATTTTTGCCTGACGTGTTAGTGATGTGTGTGTTTGTAGGGGACAAGAACAATACCGAAATATATATTTGTCTGTACAACAGAATGCTCAGCTGTAAAAACTTGATGCAATGCGAAGACTAATGTTAAAAAAAAGGAAAAAGCATACCTAAAACTATCACAACACAACGATTACTAGTCCAATCCGTTCTTCAGTATCAGTATTCATATCAGTTTTCGCTTACAAAATATACAATAGTTCAGTCAAGAAACTTACAGAGGTTTAATAATTTAGTTTTCAGTTATTACTTTTTTGTAACTTGTTCAAAAAACTGCTGTGTCAAAAATCTATTAAGAAACATGTGAACTGTTATGCTAAGGCAGTCACAACGCGTCAGAGCGATGAACATTACCGATTACACGTATTTAATTTGAAAATTTGGTTCAATTAATTTTCGAAGTCACAAATATGGATTAGGCTGAAATACAAAACGAAGCGTGAATAGGTTTTCGCACGGTCATGTAAAATTGCTCGGGCAAGATCAAGTATGCGGTGAAACAAAATTGGGCGGTCAAGAAACGATGTGACCGTGTTACAGATGATAGTAATGCTTTCATGGCGTGCCGACACCATCTCTAATGCGCTTATAATGGCGATATCGGGCGGGCCCGTGTGAGTGCTAACTAATTGATACAACCACTTCGTATTGTCTATACTATTAGTGCACTAATATCACATATTATGACACTGTAATATGTTAAGATTTATGCTTTAATGGTTATTTATTAATTTTAACGCAGATAATAACCGTTTCTAAGACACGACATGATAAATTGTACAACGGGAAGAAAGAAACGGGTAGAAATTAAATATTCTTTCTGTTGATTATTGTAATTTAGCTGCCTTTTTGAACGAGTGAAATCCACGTTTTTGTGATTAAGTAAAGTTTTATAACTAACAAGAGGAGAGGAGGTTTAGTCCGGGTCATATCATGTATACCAGGTGTTGTCTCTCTCCTACATGCGGAGCAACATGGTGACATTTCGGGGAGGACTGAACTTACGAGGGGGCAGAACCAAGCTTTCTTATCCCGTTTTATATCAGATGATATCGAGGTCGGTTACCCAATCTAGCGGCTTTGGGAAGAGCGCCAGTTTTTATACAGACCGACTACTATCTCACCACTGCAACCCAGAAAGGACACTAACTCCAAAGGTAGATTAGGTTAAATAAACATGAATCCGGGTTTCCCATGTTTTCCTTCCGAAACATGCTAACATGAAAATAAAACACTAATTCATTTTGAAATGGTTAATAACTTTTAAAACAGACATGTTCACTTAATCACTCCGCTTCAGGAGGCGACATTTTAAATTGTAACGATTTTTTATTGGTTTATACGGTACGGTCTCTTTGATACAGAGTGAACTTTGTCGTATACCCTAAATGATGAAGAAGATTGCAAAGCTAGATGAAACTTCTGATTTTAATCTTAATTCCAGAATGTTATTCATGGTGTCATTGTTTAACAATTAGCGTGTAGCTCGGGCGAGGTAGTTCCAAGCGGAGCAACTGTGTGAAATGTTTCGTTTAACACTTCAACAGTTTACAAAACAAGATAAATTAACAAAACTATTTTCACATTTGTTAGACATTTCGAATGAGATAACGCAAAAACAGCATTGTTTGAACATAAGAACAGTCGGTAGTATTTTTTAACATTTAGTATTATATAGTATTGGTAGTGAACATTTCTTTATAACTACTTATAAAAAGATATATATCATTTAATCTGGTTTATGTTTGTTTACATACCGTTATAGATTTAAATATGCACTTTTGCAGTCATTACTAGTTTTAATGGATCTAACGAGTTTCGATTTCAGAATGTTTATGTGTAGATTGTAGGTATATAGTTTACGGATAGAATATAGTGATAATATATTTTTATATAACGTGTGTAACTGTGTTTTAAGCTTACTGAAAATGTTATAATGACATACAGTAGACGGTACTTGTTTTGTGGTTATATTATGACTAGAAGGTCCAGGAAGGTCCTAACTTATACAATTGCACCGGCGACATCTCCATAACGAATATGGTGAAGGAGAGCAGATGTTATGATGTGGTAACAAGTTTTGTCAGTCATAACACCAAGTTATGACTCACAAAACTGGTGGAATAACTCGGTGAGAAAAACACATTATTTATAGATTCCAAATATATTGAGAGGCTTAATAATGGTATTAAGCCTCTTGTGTAAGTTTATCGACTTGTTCACTATGACAATTTTACAATAACTGTAACAAAGATTTCTTTCATGAAATGAAATAACAACACGACTCTCTTGATGGTTATTGACAGCCTGTAGTCGGGGTGATAGGCCGCTATACAAGTTTACCCTCCAGGCCGGAATACGATTATTGCGTTTTATTTCACGCGTCAAATCCTAAAGGGCATCTCTTAAGTCATTTGCAGTGCTACTTCATATACCTACTATAATTAACAATTGAACGTGGCGACGTTTTTCATATTTCTTTATGTTTTTTATTTATTTTCCTTTTAGTTATCTATCTATTATAGATAAAAAATAACAACAAACATGCAGAGTATGATTAAAGTCAAATGGACAACACAGGAAGTGGTAAACACAATTTGAATGGACCGGGCACCGATCGAAGTCGTGCATTACGTTCAAAATGTAAAACGCTTTCTATTTTAAAAATGGATGTGCTAGTAAAAGTAAATTTCATGCATTATCATAATCACAAATATCCAATAATCGGTAAAGATCTTCAGCCGCGACTGAGAAAAACGATAAGCTTCAATTGTTTGCTTAAACTTTGTAGCATCTATTTTTTAATGGCCCATTCACTAAATTATACGTTTTCATCATGAGAAAGTTAGCGGGATTCAAATAGTAAACTGTCGCTTAAAGTGAAAGTTGCTCGCTTTTTATGCCAAGGAACAAAACCTTCGTAACAAAGATATCGAGGAAACCTTGGTTGTGTGGACGCATCGCGGCTGCTTTTGTGCCGTACACGGGTACGATACCCGCCTTGTTAGTTCTATCAGCTATATTTTTGTCACAAAGGTCGTCATGTGAGTTTGTTGGATAGGGAATTTACAATTTATAGCAGACACTTTGCGTAAAAAACTGGAGCCCTAGTCGAATCCCTTAGGTTCGGTGGCCGACCCCGATATCATTCGTTATATTGTGGTAGAATATGTTGATATAATTAAAACTTTTGTTTTGTAACACATATTCGGCAAATAAATAATTTTTTCGTTTCATTTTCATTTATTACGAGATAAGGCTACGGGACAAAGAGAAAATGGGGCACTACTGAACTCAAACATATTCGTTTATATTTTTCTATTTGTCCTCGTAACATGGATTAATTTTAATAGGGTTTTCAATATTTAGATACCATGCCTTAAAATCTAAGCTATGTTTGAGCAAGTAGGAGCTGAGAAATCTGCGTTTAAATGAAAAAATACAAAATAACTCGAGGCAAATCAATGCTTTTAATAATATATAACAATGTTTTCAAATACAGACGGCTTTCCCTAGTTACAAGACTTTATAAGAGGCAGTCTGTAGGAAATTGCACCAATCTAGTTTATGTTTATTCGGCAGTCGGCACTAATTGTCTATGTTATGGACAATCGCTTAATGCGTTTACCGTTCGCCAGACATGATATGGCGTATGGTAACTGGACCACAATTTCCTGCTAAGCTTTTAGTGCACTCTTATTGTTTAATAATATATTACGATAATTAGTGGGTTGGAGGCGGCTCTGTCGTGTCAAGTGTCTCTCCGTACGGGATGTGGTGACGGTTATTTGACCGTTGTCTATTAATCAAATAGAATAAAACTACAACCGTCTATATTCTATACTAATCTATATTAATTTTTTAACATGAAAGTGTAAATGGATTGATAAATGGTCTCAATTATGGCGCAACGACTAAACGGATCTTGATGATATATGACACAGAATTGTCGTCTGTATCTAGTAATAGAATTATCATAATCACAAATTGTGCTGTTATAATATAAATATAAATATTACTGGACAAATTACACAAATAGATCTAACTCCAATGTAAGCAAATTATATGTTTGTGTTCTAGGTGTTTTAGGCAACGATACTAATACATAGAAAATACTTAAATAGATACAAGAATAGATTTAATAAACATCCAGACCGTCGGGAATCGAACCTGAGCCTCGCGGTTAGTCTATGCGGTTAGGCGTGCACTTTAGCCACTCGGCCAACAAGGCGGTCTAGTGTTTTTAAAATAGCTTTAATTAAATTATATGGAAAAATATCATAGCAATTGGTGATAATCCACTGTAGATGTCTATTCTGTAGATTCCGTCTTTTGCCTCGCACTATGTCTTTGTAGAACCAATATCCAGGAAAAATATTTTCTAAACATTACGGCTTTAGATGCCTCAGGCGCTGAAAGGTCCTGCAGAGAATTCTTTACATTATAGGCTTTTGGCAATTTAGGGTAGGGCCTAGTTTCCTTTCTGGTTTACAGAGGGCAGTCGCTATGTGCCCAAGATCAAATCCTCTATATTGGGAAGCCTAAATTTCAACCGAATCTGTCAAAGGCTCGAAATCATTTAGAATTACAGTAACAAGTGAGACATGATAATGCAACTACTGGCAGCCAAGAGTGGAATGATTTTACGTTTTTTTGTCATAAAAGAAATGTAATCGGTCTCACGTAGCGGTGCGAAAAAGTTTCATTCGTTCTGTAAGTATTAATATTTGCACGTGTTTTTATTGAACTTAGAAGAAATTTTAGTTTGGTTTTGACGAAAAGTGAAACTTTGAAGAACACTCATAAAACAACAAACCCACGACACATCAGTTATTTCGTAACGGTAATATAAATCAATCAATAATTCATCATCAACGCCATCATCATCCTAGCATTATTCCCCGTTGTTATTCGCTTAAATATAGGAACCCAGGGTCTGATTTCCTACCAGTGCTTCTTCCCACTCCCAGGGTCTAAGTTATCACTGATAGCCCATTGACAGTCATAACTTGTTCTGACTTTTTTGGGACGGCCCCCCAATTAAGCAACCATCGCCCTCCACATTTTACGTAAATATCCATTGAGCAATGTTCTGATTAAAAATAGTTTGTGCACCTACGTGTTTATTAAAGATATTCCAGTATCTACTTATGTAGATATTTCTATGTATTAAGTCAACTGGCGTCAATTATACATATACATCTGTGTAAGTTACTCAGCAGTATCATTTATTATATTAGATGATCCTCCAATGTAATAATTATAAACCAATCCATTTATTCACCACGTACTCCTTCGGTTTGTGGACCATACAATCAAATACTAGAGATGACTCCTCACTCACACCGAAGCGCCAGGGAATTTAGCGTTATAAACACATATAGTCTAATTATGTAACGGTGTAGTACATCCACCTTAACATGTTTAACGTGTGCGTGCCTTCTTAGGGGCGGCCATATCTCACTTCCATATAGGAGGAGCACAGGATGAAACTTGTATACAAACAAGGCTTTTGAGTTTTGTGAAGATTTCCTTGTCATAGATAGCCCCCATAAGCGCCAGCCATTTTGCCAAAGCCGCTGATGGTCTTGGTGGTTATTGATACTCCTTACTTCGTAAATAAATGATTTTATATATTTAAATTGATGTGTTTTACAGCACATGCTTAAGCTACACGGATTGTGCTGTCATCAGTGCCTCCAAGAACCATGTAAGTATTATTTTTGGTTTACGAACGCCGATTTTACGCATATCCCTCCATAATATAAACCTTTTCATTAAAACTTTGCTTGACCTTGTCCAAAGCTAAAGTGAACCAGATACTGGCATACAAATCATAATCATCCTAATGTCAAGCCTTATTATTTGACATGTTCAGAATCCTGAGATAGCTTTACTATTCACACTTTTTCATATCAAAAGGGCTTCCGGCTTCCTATTATTGTGGCCGTATTTTGTAAACACGTCCCGTTCCACGATATACGTCAAGCATTTAGTAAAGTTAATTCCCAATGTTGAGTATCTCATCGCTACCATTTGAGCGACTGACAATTCAAAACAAGTATTAAAGTGTTTAAATCCTTGGGTATCGATTACGTCGGTAACTAGGTCATATGGCCGAACAGTTTTATGTAAATCGGTTCAAATCAATTTGTCGTTGCCGATAAAATTCCTATTTTATAATAACCATTACTCTTCTTTGCGGTGCGTCGCTGTCCATTGGCCGGCCTCATGAGCATCATGTGCAAGTCTACCGGCCCCGCCTACTCTTCGAATCGAAAATGTCATTGTAGCGGTAGCAATAAACGGTGGATCCCTACCCGGGCAAGTTGCTGCACATCACGCTACCAGCGGTCTTGTTGACTATGAACTTATGCTAAGCTTTGTGGAATCAGTCAGTTGTCGGCGGCGGTGTTTCCTAAGGAATACGACTTATATACCTTCAAAAAGAGAGCGTATTATTTTCTTAAGGGTCGGCAACGCAATTGTGATACCCCTGGTATTGCGGTTGTTCGTGGGCGGCGGTAGTCACTTAC
>DVZL01000457.1:0-23112 GCA_018236625.1 Lasaia peninsularis
TGCCTAAATGGTGTACTGGTTCGCATAACGAAGCCATATAGTTGCAATGCTTTATTGATGATGTGATTTATATGAATTTCGGGAATGAAGGCGTGACTATATTTATTGTTATGTATTTATTTGTAAATTTTTACTTTATTGTAAAATGTTTCCTTAATAAATAATTCTAAAGTTGAATTGAGTTTTATTATACCTATCTCTACGCTTCATACAAATTGCTTAATCAAAAATGAATTGATTGCGGTAAAACTGTCAATAATAAGAAATTTGATGACAATAACATAATAATGTTATCATTAACATTATCGATTATTTGATTAAATGAAATAAAATTATATATCTATCAAAAACGAGAAACTTCGATATAAATGATATACAAATATAGAATGCTTGGTGCGTTATTAAGTACCTAAAACAGGAACACAGCCAGGAAGACAGGAACCAAGAAGTCGTAAAACGCTTATGTCAAAGATGTGGACGTACCAATTGTTACTTATCAAAGCCGCAGTGAAACTTCAGAATACGAAGTCTACCAGTTTTGTATGTTTTAAGCTTCGAATTTGACATACAGATAGACGACTAATCCGTGCCATTTAATAGTCGGTAATATGATTTAGACTCAAACTTATTATTTTTACATACACTAGCAATTACTTGAACTCACTAAAACTTGTTATATTGGTAGTTGTTTCTTCGCTTATAACATTATTTTTTTCTCCTGAGGAAATCCTATGAGTTACTGAACACTTAGTTACGAAGCTTAATATAAATCGATTCTATACCTACTGCTTATACCGAACACTGTAATACGAAATATTTAAGGTTCCGTGCCTAAAGGGTAAAAATGGCATCTTATTACTAATTCTCTACTATCAATCTTTTTGTCGGTCTGTCCATTGTTCTGCCACCAAATTGTTGTTTTTCATAAATTGTTACAGCTAGAATTAATATACTAATAGCTATTACTAAATCATTAGAAAACAGATATAAATAAATATTTAAGGGCGATCCCATACAACAAACGTGACTTATTGCCGTTTTTGTATATGGTACGGAGCCTTTGTGCGCAAACCCTACTCGCACTTGACTGTTTTTTAAATGTATTATATGTATAATTTGATGAAAACATGTGATATACTACGTAGTAAAAAAATGTGACTTTTTGCTGTCTGTACGTATGTAAGTATGCTTAGATTTTCAAAACTACTAATTGATAATAAATAGACTGAACTGAAGTTGTAATCCGTACTAATATTATAAATGCGAAAGTAACTCTGTCTGTCTGTTTGTATGTTCTAAACCATTGAATCGATTTCGAAGAAATTTTGTACAGAGATAGAGTAGACCTTGACTTTTAACCGACTACATTAAAAAGAGGGTATGTTTTTACGCGATTAGTATTATAAGTCGATAAAATGTCTGCAATTTGAAAGTTGTCTGTATTATTAAAATAATTCACGCGGGCGAAGCCGCGGACGGACAGCTAGTTCTTAATATTTAAAAGAGATTTTGTAACAGAGGAGTAGGTAAAGTAGGCTTTTTAAGATAAAATAGCGACCTCCCCGGCTTCGCACGAGTAGACTATACATGTTATATACATAAAAACCTTCCTCTTTAATCACTCCATCTATTAAAAAAACTGAATCAAAATCCGTTGCTTTGTTTTAAAGATTTAAGCATACATAGGGACAGACAGAGAAAGTGACTTTGTTTTATAATATGTAGTGAGTGTTCAAATTTTCTTATAGTGTATATTTAAAGCAAATTTTAGGTGGATTGTTTTACTCTTTGATGGTTGGAAAACATCAGAAGGTCCATTTTAACTGACTTCAAAAAAAGGAGGTTCTCAAGTCGTCGGATTTTTTTTGTATCTTCACTGATTATTCGTAGACGCCTGAATCGATTTGGATAATCCTTGTTTGTTTTTAAGGACCAGTATTCTAGACAAATCGTGGAACTCTTCAAATTTTATTGGCACACTTGAAAGGGTTTAAGGATTTTATTTATTTTTATTGATAAATATATTTATTAAAAATGCCTGACTATTATAAACTTAAAGTCAGGTTTTGGCTGTTTTTCTTCGTTATAATGATTTAACACTTGAAACGTTTAAGGTTTTGCTATTTTGCTCCAGGGGTCCACTTTACCATCATCATGATCATCTTGGCGATAAGTCCCGGTTGCTCCCCACGCCTGAGCGAGGGAACACAGGGTCCGCTTTCATATTTTTCGTCCTCTACTTCACACGGGCTAACGCATCCCTAATAGTTAGTTCATTGGCACACATGTCTTGTTCTACGACATCCAGTCAGCGTGTCTTGGGTCGGCCTCTTTTACTTTAATGGCGGTTAGGCTAAAGGGGTCCACTATACCATATATACGTACTATATATTGTAGGTTAGTGGTTAGCCCGTCGTACTTCTATTAGGGTAATCCAGGTTCAAACCCCGCCATGTACCAATGAGTTTTTCTAACTTAAAGTCTTTAAGCTTTAAACTTTCTATGTCCGAAGCGCGTACCACTAGGCCACCAAGGAAAAGTGAGGAATTAAAATAGAAAACATTTTAAATGTAGCCAAAAGGTTTATAAATATTTTTATTAGAAATCATAAGTACAAAACAGATGACGAGGTTGAAGTAGATCTAGGGGTACAAGATTTAGACCGTCTATATCTAGGTATGTCGACGTTAACTTACGAAATAACTTGCTTTATTTCTTTTATATGATATTGTTCCAATTTTAACATAATATTTACTTAATATAACATTAATTATTATATAAATAACGTTTATTTTTAATATTATAGCTCGAGGTTAAGAGAGCGCTCTACGTTATCTTAGAAGCCTCTCAAATAGTAAAGTTCTTTACTTTTCTACACTACAGGAACACAATAACATAAATAGCTTTTCTAATAGTGGGATAAATGCGGTTAAACACGCTAAAGATGTTATTATTATCGCTAAATCTTCCACGGAACCCTCTTTACTGACTACTCTACAAACAAAATGGAACACAACAATAATGAGCATTGATCTGGTGGCGGAAGTAATAGGTGAATCAATCAGAGCGAGTCAACCCTGAAACCGCATATTTCTAAATGTATTTTTAATAATAGATTTTAATACATGTATGGTAACAAAATTTTTATGTAAATGCGAACTACAATCGCTATTAGCATTTAAATTCTTAAATATCTATATACAAGCTAAAATTAAAATAACGTTCTTTAAAATATATAATAATAATAGCATCTTATTAATCTCAGATACGTAATTGGCGCAATACAATAATAAACAATTAAATATTTTAATAAGTTAATACTATTATTTTAGTCTAAATACGTCATTTGTAATATTGATTTTGAAATAAAATTAAATATTGTTAAAACATCACTTATAAATATAAAATTCCCTACTTAAAATTAACATTTTGACTATTGTGCTTATGTAACATCGACCACAGCCATTTTATAATTCTATAAGTTTCTTATGCTAAATTTTATATACCCTATTATGATAGCGTATCTTAGTTTCCTAACAAACCGATGATGGAAACTAAAAATATTATTTAAAGTAACAGAAAAATTGTTAATACATAAAACTAAAAGTTTTTTGTGAAATAGATTTATGGCTAATTTTATTTTAAAGTAAATATTATATATAGCAACACAATGTTCTTTTTTTTATTTTACTTTTTTATTGTGTTTTTAAATGTAGAATATAATTATATTCGGATATGCATTTGACAAGTTAGAGTCGGTGACGATGATTAAAAAAAGGGGTCGGAAGTAGGTACATTATTTTAAATTACAAAGTATTTTTTGGGTAATATCGTCATTATTTTCATTTTTTTAAATATTTTTTAAACATATTCCATATAATTTAATGCACATAATTGGATAAAATCAATAAATTTACAAACATACAAATGATCTGCGTTTTGCTGACATTTTGCGATTTCAGATTGTTGACATCTGTTTAACATTAGGTACGATAATTGCTATTACTCATAATATAATGAATTAATATTTTATATCTGAATCAAATTAAAATTCTCTCGTTAAATTCTGACGCACCAATTTTAGAATTTTTTGAGTTTATTAATTATTTTTTTACTATTAATTTTTTGACCTGGACACATGTTTTTATTGAGACTAATAATTGTTGAAGTTAATATGAGAATTTTAGGACATTCTTCTATTTGTTTATTACAATTATAATTTGTATGCCAATATAATAACACCAAACTTAATACTTAGTACTAAATGTTTTTGTGTAAGTAAAGGCATTTCCTACACATGAACATTTATTTAACTTGCGTATCGTTGTTTCATTGAACTCACTTATCATTGTGATCGTAGCTGCATAAAAAAGTATATTAATTGAAGTCTCTGTTTGGGCTGATTACTAAAATGAGCATAGCATAGTTACATAGTGTTTTTTGTAAAAAACAAAATGATATGATATACATCTGTGTATTACAAAAAAATATGCATTCATATTACGTTTTTTGGTTTCGGTTTTTCTATGACTTAAGTAACAAAATGCGACTACCAATTGTGATTTTATAATTGTTGTTTCAAACATGAAGGTTTTGGCGTAATAATGATAAATATGTTGGTAAACATGAAAAAAACTAGTGCAATAATCTCTTGTCATAATAAAAAGACGATTTCTCAAAATTTGGAAGAAGCAGTGGATTTGGAAGAAGAAAGGAAATATTTTATAAAGATTTAACTCTACACAATATTTTTATAATAAAATCTTATTTCGCGATCATTGGTGTCGATTCTGACGCACATGGTTTAAACTTATTTGTGTATGCTTTTTCCGCCGAAATTAAAACAAAAGAGATGAAACATTTTAGGCATGTCAAGTCAGTTTGACAGCACTTAATGTGTTGAAAGTAGAGGACCATAATTTAAAATAAGTTAACGTACATCAGAATCATCACCACTGCCCATGATTATTTTTTAAATTTATATTTAATGAAATAAATATATTAGAAATGTTATACATTAAATTAAATATACGTAAAAAGATATATATTAAAACTGTGTCCAAAGTTATGAGACTGGACACATTTTTGTATAATTATAAATAATGATTGGAAGCATAATTACGTCGTAGCTCAGTCTAAAATTAATTCGAAATAGTCTAATACTTATTTTCCTCTATAAATTTCTATGATGCGGTCTTGGTCGACATACTCGAAGATGTGAGGAGCGTCCATCAGAATACCGACAGTCCCTGCCGTGGTCACGATGAAAAATATGTACAGCTGAAGTCTGTCGATAACCATCGCTACATACTTCCAGTCCTCACGAGTCTGGAATTGAAAACGAAATTTTATTGGAACGAAGTTCCTTATCGCGCGTTGGGAAAGGGGGCTAAACGGAAAAAAATCTCACGAAATAAGTTGGCGCGACACTTTTTTGCTATAGTAATCCGGCGACGACATACTATAGCAAAAAGTGTCGTGTTATTATCGATAAATTAGTGAAGGAATTGTAATAAAAAATTCCATCCGGGTGTCCCTTGACAACTCTCAATTTTTTTATTTACCTATTTATCGTTTTATACTAATTATTACACTGGTAATAATTAAGACGTACACACAAACAATAAAACAGTACAAAGGGTGAGCTTATCTCTAATAAGATATATCTTATAGCTAATCTAAGATACTAAGATATTGATAAACAGAAATAAAATAAAATGACTAGAAAAGGGTAGAATGTGTACAAAGTAGTAAAGAACAAACACTAACAATTAACTTACAAAAAACTTTATCTACTTAGTTTAAAATTACATACAAATAATAAAAATATATGACGAAAAAGACAATATATGTTAAAATACTACATCACTACATATTATAAAACAAAGTCACTTTCTCTGTCTGTTCCTATATATGCTTAAATCTTTAAAAATAAGCAACGGATTTTGACGCGATTTTTTTAAGAAAAAGGTTTTTATATAACATGACCTAGTATACATACATTTTGTATGTTTACAAGCTACATATGCCAAAATAAAAGTTCTTAGAATACATGTCAGTCCGTCTGTTTGAAACAGCTAATCTCTGAAATAGTAATATATACTATATAATAATACTCGTCATACGTAAGTCTGTATGAACAGTAAAAGATAATCATATAACGGTTTATACAGTATTCAATTATTATTATTAGTGTCGGTTTAAAAATTAATAACATTAATAATAGTCGTCAAAAAAACGACTAAACTTCCCCCTGAGCAAGTTTCGATCTCTGTTTTAATTATTTTCCATGAAGTTAGCTATAGTGCAATGAATCAAATTAATAAGTATAAAAATAGTGCATAATGTACCTGTATGTAGAGATCCTCATTGCGTAAATGTTCTGCAATAAATTCTACAGCCTCAGTAGCTTTGGCTGCTTCGGGGGATAAGAGGAGTGAATCCGAGCTCTCTGACTCTCTTCTCTCTCCAAGACCCAAGCCCCCGAGTGCCCCCAGACCGCCAAGTGCCCCGACTTCACCCGCTCCTCCTGCTGCTCGACTTATCTTACAATTGGGATGGTGGAGGTCGGACAGTTCCATTGCTTCCATTTTACTTTGCTTAGCTCCGATTGCACTGTAAAAACGTAATAAAACTGTAACTGTTCGTTGTCTGTACATGGAAAATTTATTTAAAAAAACATAATGGGTGGGCTTAATATACGCAAGAGATGGGTGCTCTTGCGTATATTTTTTTACTTTGTCTGTTTGCCTGTAACTCTGTATGTTTGTGCGTGTTTTCATTTAAATCGGTTAAGAAATAAAGAAGTTACTTACGTCAATTTATGTCAATCACGTAATATTTACCAATTTAAAAAGAACTCTGATATCATATTGAATGAATATTAAATGGGATTCAGCTTAGGCTGGAATTGCGACGCGGCTCCGAGTGGGCTATATTAAATAAAAATGCAGGCAAAGTCGCGGGCACAGCTAGTGTATATACATTTTCAACATTAGGATGTTAACAACTCGATTGCATTTTTTTAAAAATGTTACTCCAGAACTTGGCAATCAGCATGTATCGAATGGGTGATTTTTTTTGTTAAAAACTGGTGTTTCTCTTGTTGTGTAGTTATAAGTGGGGTAATTAGAGATGAATACCTACTTATTAATTCATAGTAAACATATTGATCTTCAGGGCTATTTATTATAATATAATATTTTAATGTTAGAAGAATTTGGAAAGTCATTTACCTTGATAATATTGCAATGAAGTTGAAGACAGTTTTATACAGTTACTCTGCTTTTAACCTATACGACTAAACCTCGCTTCACATGGGTATAATATAAATTCCCTTCCTATTTTAGATCAACCGCATCAAAATCCGTTGGTTAGCTTTAAAGAAGCGTACATAGGGACAGACAGTGGGAAGCTCGTATATTTATCAAATAAATACCTGATATGTTTGGGTAGGTCGTGTGGGGCCGTCCCGTGGGGGGGCGCGCCCATCCCGGGCATCTCCATCATCCAACGCAAACGGGTTTTACGAGGGCGCCGCATCAGCAGAATGGCCGGCAAGTAATGCAAGAACACGCTCCTTATCCATAACGGCATTCTATAAACAATGCCCATTGTTACCCTCTAATGCTAACTGTTGTCTTGACCTTAGGCTTTATACTGTCAAATCAATTCATATCATTCCGCTTCACGCTTCATTATGATAGTAATGGCGAGAGAAAACATGAAGGTTTCTTTATAATTATTATAAACTTTGAGGTCATTTTATATTTTAATACATAGATGCAATTAAATTAATTTTTTTTTGTATTTTTTTTTGTAAATTCTTGTATTTTTTTTAATTTTTATTTCGTATCTAATTTTATTGTTTCTTTTTTTTGTTGGTCCAAAGGTTGGCTGATTTTTTTTTATGATGTACAAAAAGATTAAATAAATAAAATTGAGTAAAATAGACAATTTTTGACACCACCGTCCGTCTGTCTGTCACCAGACTGTATCTAATAAGCTGTGGCAGCGAGGTATTTAAAATTTTCACAGGTAATGTCTTTCTGTTGCCACTATAACAGGAAGCATTAAATTCAGAATAAAATAAATATTTAAAGGGGGCTCTCATACCATGAAAATTTTTTTTGCCATTTCTAAAGATCATGGTACGAAACCCCTGAAATTACATACATTGGTATACTGTTCGTGTTTTTAGAATCTGGTGGATAACTATAATTGGCTTTGTGTATGAGATAATTGTTTATTTTGTTATAAGTTTTGTGTAAAGCTGTTGTTATCCCTTAATAAATAAATAAATAAATAAATAAATAATAAATTAGTGAGTTCAACGATATGAATTCTGTCGTCTTAATTTAACCTAGAAATCGCTAGATAAAATTCTTACCTATGGGTTCTAGGTCCCCTGAAGTTCCAATTGATGATAATAACAGTGACCAATATACTGACGGTGTTCATGATGAAAGTGAACAGGAGGTACTTGGCTATAAGTGGCAGCACGAGGGATGTCGGCGGAAGAATCTTCGACACCAAGAGCAAGAACACAACCAGTGACAGTAAAATACTAATACCCAAAGTCACCTGAAACAAATTGAAGCATCGATCAAAGGAACCTCGGTGGCCTAGTGGTACACGCTTCGGATTCCATTTCGGTATTACAGGTTCGAACCCCGTGATGTACAAATGAGTTATTCTAACTTAAGTACATTTTTTGAATGCTCTCATTGTGTAGGGACACGTTGTGAGGAAGCCCGGGATTTGTGCCCGATATGGCGACAGACTTGCCATCTGTCACATCATGGGATCTAATACCGTCGGTTAACCGTGGGTGCATATGTACCTCTGCCTCTTAATATTTTATTTGATTTTAATAAGTGCACGCGACTTCGTCAGCGTTTCTATGTAATTCATTTATTTTATACAATTCTAAAATAACATTCTAAAATAAATGTAGCCTTAACCTTGTTACATTAGCTGTCTGTTAGTAAAAGTCCCATCAGAATCAGTCCAACCATTTCAGAGATAAGCGGGTACAAACAAACAGATAAAATTCTAAAAAATGTTGTTTGGTATATGTGCCTTGTAAATATATATACGCACTTAGTAAAAAGCGGGTATTTTAATATCACGTAGAGACACTCCAATTTTATTTATTTGTAGAGATAATTTGGACTAACTCACCTGAGCAAGTTATAAGGGATTTCCTATCAAGTGCAAAGCTTTTGGAAAACTTTTCTTTCAAATCATTATACATTATGTAATATTATAAATATTAGAATGATTAAAATATATTATTCTGATCTTGGTTATAGCGATGAATATAGATTCATCGCTATAGTTTCATTCAAATTTTTTAAGAGAATTATTGGACATCAGTAATCATCATATTCTGAGACTGATGAATCACTTTCTATTATTTATATTGAAGTAAGTAGATACTTACTTTTTCACCAGCTTCAGCAGGTAAGTAAAATACCAAGACGCAAAGGAATGAGATCAAAACAGTAGGCAATATCAAGTTCACGGTGTAAAATAATGTCTTTCTTCTGATAATTATATAAAAAGTGATGTCGGTTTCTGTGGGATGATTCCCTTCGTAGATATTTAGGTATGCTGGTACTTCTATAATGTCCCATGTTCCTGATTTCCAGTAATCGGAGAGATCTACAAAATTCTTATTATTGTACAGCGCAAGGGAGACTTGGTCGCCATTGAAGGTCCATGAGCCGAATTTCATGATACAGGTTTGCTGGTCGAAAGGGAAGTATGTGACGTCAATTGTGCATGAACTCTGAAAATATATAAAGAGAACTAAATTGATTTGATTGACACCAAATTTTATGGTTGTCGGGAGGTTTATTTCATTGTTTCTTCTCCTGCCTGGCTAGGTTTGGAAACGGTGGTAGTTTATGACAAATAGGATTAAAATAAGACGGGTGTAAATTAATATTTATAAATAACTAGCTGCGCCCGCGACTTCGTCTGCGTTTTTATCTAATTATTTTATTTTATAAATTTCTAAAATAAAATTTTAAATTAAAAGAAGCCCAAGCCGTTCCCTATTACATCAGCTATCTGCCAGTGAAAGTCCCTTCAAAATCGTGGCTGGACGAATTTTCCAGAGATTAGAGGGTATATTTGTACCTACAGTCTGTAGACAGAAAGGCGCACAGACAGACAGAAAAAAATTCTAATAGTGTTGTTTTGATATTTATATTTTGTAAATACACATACGTATTTACTAAAAAGCGGTTATTTTAATATTATATAGACATGCCAATTTTATTTATCTGTATAGGTAAGATAATTAATTAGTATATAATATAAAGTTTTAGATGTTTTTACGCAATAAGTTTTATAAGTGGGAAACAATCTGTGCATTCATAATTCACACGGGTGAAGCAGCGTGCGGAAAGCTAGTAAACTGCAATGTAATCTAGTAATTGAAAATAAATAAATAAAATTAAAATTATATGGTAAATATACCTGATATATAGCCGGAGGTACCCAGAGTACTTCGCCATTAGGATAAATTAGGACGTTAGACTTGTATCGCACCTCGTAGTTTCCATCAGCGCTGAGGAAATTAAATTATTATTTGAATTAAGTTTTTATGAACTGATATTTCAAGTCGTTTACATCTGTGGAACTACAAATGATAAGATTTAAAAAAAAAGGAAAATTTAACACTACAGAAGTATTGGAAACAAATTATTATATGATAAAAGATTGGTCCGTCAGTTGATTCTATGTGAATCAATCTTTTGGACTGATTAACGTTAGCGATATGTTTATTTAACATCAACTATAAAATACTTAATATGTTTTTGGACTTATTGGTGAAGTTCCCATAATTAGCATTATCTATGGCATATTTTTTATGGGATAAGACAGCGAAAAAGCACCAAATAAAGTGCCTACTTTTTTCATTTCACAAAAGCTGAAAGTAGCCATGTTTGAAGGCTGAGAAACTTACAACTTTTATAAATTGACGAAGAATTTGTTGCATTATCATTTTTACAATAGAAGTGTACTTCAAATAAAAGTATTTATAATAATATATTAATAAGCAATAATTAAAAAAAATCCTTTTAACTTAAGACTGGGTATTAATAAAAATAGTTCTGGCTTACTCACTTGTTAAAAAGCACTATGTCAGGCTTCCAGACTTTATCGGGCGGCAGTCGCAAGACACCGATGCCACCATAGTCAGCCTCATCCCACATCAGCTGGTAATCCATCCACACAAGCCGTAACCATACATTTGATTTCATGATCTGGTTCTTCTCATTCTGTAATTGAATAAAAATTAAAACATAATAACTTTTTTAATTATCCGACATATAAATAAAATTGGATATTTACAGAGGATGCATATAAGAAACACAAGTACATCAGATGGGAATGTATCCGCCATCTTTATTATCTGTAGCAATTAAAGGCTATTTGCATTTGAAATTCTTGATGTGTTTGTAATCTTTAGCAAATATTTATAAACATGATTGAGAAAGTGCCAACGATCGAAACAACAAAACATACAATACTTGCTATGTATTCGGAGCTTCAGATTCAATAAATATATATCTAGGTCGATAAAGCAGCGGAGATCTATAATATCAGATAATTATCGCCACGCAGATGAAGTTACATGCGTCAGCTTGTAGGTGTACCATTAGGGTATATAGTATATAGACATCAAATTTGCTAGTGATTCATTAATTTTTAAAGAGATGAAGATGCAGTTTATGTACATTTTTTACAACCTCGGGGAGTACATACTGTTTTATTCTTATATAGACATTTCCGTGGGAAAGCCAAATTATTTTGTAATGCAGGTAAAAACTAGTGTAGTAAAACAACAATTGTAAACTTACAACGTTAATAAGCTGCACAAAAGCTAATCCGAAGCGGACGTCCACTTTCTGGGTCATGTTTTGTACGGGTCTGATGAGTTTGTTGTACCCGCGAAACAGATCTCGCACCAATCTTTCTTCGTCTTCTGAACACCATCCTGAATGAAATTATACATCTTCGTCACACAAAGGTCGAATTATGTGATGCTTTTCGGTACTATTTTAGTTTAAAAACATATGTCCTTCGAAATAACCATTAGAAATAATTTTTAATTTATATTATTTCAATACTCTAAGGTGTGTCGTATTATAATTCGTAAAACTAAGTACAATATACTTAGTTTATTACAATATGTTATATGTACAGCATTTTCAATTTTATAACATTTCCTAAGATTTTTTTCCTTTAAAAAATTAACGAAGTCACTCTTTGTCAGCATTTTATTTGAAGAAAATGTTTTTGATCTTCAATAAATAATTATTGGGCGAATATCCCCAGCACTTCGATGGCGCGTTAAGATCAAGTGATGCTGCAACAGCGATCGATCAGGACCATTTTCTAACACAATTCAATGTTTAGCGTTTAAAAGATACAACAATGTGAGATATAATATTCTAAAATCCGTGTTAATTTTTCGTCTAATTATTGAGTTTGTTAGAAAGAAACTTTTTAAATTTAGCCTCTAGATAAAAATGTATTTTTTTAAATGTATTTTTTTAGGTCTTATCTTATATAATTTAAAATATAGTGAGTACCTGTAAAGAGTACGGCAAGAAATGCTATCGCGAGTAAGGGCGCCCGCGAGCGGCGCGTCATGGCGGTAGGACTGCCGCACGCGGCACGCAGCCCGCCCCACACCGCCCGCCCAGAGCCGCACATGCTCGCTGCGGCCGCCCGCCCAACTCGACATTACGACATTATCGAGCTCGACTTCATAAAATTCATTTAACTTCGGTGAATTGAGTTTCTCTAAAGTTTTTACATATATATCTTCATTTACAAACATAAATGAATGTCATTTGCTGTTTATATTCAATTAAGTTATCTCAATATTTTTTGTTTTGCTTAACACACTGTACTACATTTTTATTGTTGCCATTTAGTGATGATGTCTGCATATTCATCTTTGAATGAAAAGGATTGGTATTATTTTACGTTATTTATGTTGTCATATTTTATTTATTTCAATTATAAATAATATGCGACATACTATTATGAATAAACTATTTTTAATAGTACAAGGTATGTAACTAGCAGACATTTTATTGGTAGTTTCTCACCTAAGGATTACATGATCCTGATAATATTGGTATATTGCTGTCTCATGAAATGTGCAAGTATGTATGGCTATGTATATACCTTACAAGTTTAAGTTTATCTCTAGACCCAATTTGATAATATCCAATACAATCATGACGGCTGCGGCAAGAAGGAACAGGAATAGTATATTATATCCGAGCGAAGAATGTACTGCAATATGTCATCAAAAAACTTATTTTCTTTTTTTTACTATATCATGAATATTTAAATTCGAATTACAATGGCCGTCTATTTTATTTATTCTCATAACAGAAGATCGGTCATCGTGTATTATTATAAAGGTTCCGTAGTATAATATATTTCTCATTTACTTTCGTCTTACATATCGTTCTTCGGTTCCATGCACCATTCGGATCTCTTGTTTTTTTATTTATGAGGTTATGAAAACTTTAACCGTGTGCCTTTGTATGAGTTATTGACAGTTCTTGCCATTTTTCTATAAATATCGCTGATGTTACTAGTCTTATATATTGCGAAGGTAATGTTTAATCTTTTTTAATTGTCGAAACTGATTACCAAATGGTAACTATATATCTCTCCAGCTAAACCACAGGATAATGGAGTCTCATTAGTTTCAATTTTGTGCTTCGAGCTATAATATGGAATTTAGAAAAAATCTTATTATAATTTAGAGTAAAAAATATAAAAATATTACATATAAATATCATAACCTGAAGCCTATTCTCGTCTTCGAGAATAAGATGTTCTATATCTAAAGAAATGGGAAGCTCTAAGAAAGAACAACTAAATGAAGTCTATTTTTAGAAGTCAATGTACAAAAAGCCATTACCATATTTTAAGATATTTTATCCCTTAGTAATTTGGTTGTTCTTTTCGGTGCGTCTGTGCGCATGTGCCGTTATCCCTCGGGCTATCATCGATTGTCTTCAGCTACTCAACCTGCTCCCGGCCGTATATACTCTAGAGAATATAGGTCAGGGATATAATCACTTCAAATTTTTAAAAACCAAAATCTTAATCGTATAAGATTTGAAATAAGAACAACATATTTTTTTTTCATTCGTTTATATTTAATCATAAATTGCAATTCAGATAATTCCTAACAATTGAACAAATTACTGGGACGTTCATCCCAACGTGGAAACTCGCCATTACACAACCTGACAGTGAAATACAGCATGAGGCGATGTAACGGGCGGTTCCTTCTCCGAACTTCCTCGTGTCGGAGACTAACCGATTATATAACAATAATAAATAAATACAGGGATGATAGAAAACGTTGCCGTGAATCGCGTTCGCTTTGCAACTTCCTTTTCAAAACGACTGCGATTATTTATCACCTCAACCTCGGACAGAGAAAACATTTGGAACTCTGCGAGGATACAATCGATATGCCTGTGTATCCGCGCAGTTCTTTGCGTTTTCTCTCTGAGAGGCTTACAACGTTTCCGAATAATAATTACCGTTAGTATAAAATCTGGATGATTATTTCTAAGTGACAATGGTATGTTGCAACATGACAATGGGGTAATGGTTCTATCGACTGTTATCGATGGTTAAATGTCAATATTAACAAACGTCAAAACATTTCTGTATTTGCGTAGATGTGACTTAAAATGAATAAAACAATGAGTGATGTGTATCTCGAACTAAACACCGTCCTACTTCGTACTTTGTATCCTCGATAACTTCGTTAAACGTGTATCACCAAAAAACGTTAACCCTTACGATGTATAAGGTACAAAAGTGACATCGTATTTGTAAATGTTGTTAAGAAAGACCCGAGTAATAATAAAATAATGTTACAAACTACAACTTTTAACGAACGTTTTATTAAGCTATAGCTTTGGATATTTTACCATTTATAACAATATCGTCCCGTTTAAAACGAGGCGTATCACAACCGGTACCAATTGAAACAACATTGTTTTGTAAAGTTCTACGCTAACTACTGACACAATACATCTGAAAATAAGGAAAAAACGGGTAATAACATCGATTCACGGAATCGAAACATGGAAAAACAAGGGGCCTTTGCGATTGCCCAAACTCTAATCTGTACATAGGTTTAAAGATTCGAGAAGTTTCTAACGAAGATTAAATTTTAATGTGACCTTTTTGATTTACGCGAGAAGGAAGACGTTTTTGTGCTATACTTTGAACGGATCACAGTCACAGATGTGATCTGAATGGCAACTAGTCTAGCGTGGATCACTAAAAGCCTGGCTATCAGAGGAACCAGATATGTATGGATTGCCATAATTTTCAGTCTGTCAAATGACATGAAATCGGACAGAATTATTGTTTGAAATTGTTTTTTTATAAGCGAGCGATGCGAGAGCATTTTCATGATTGAATATTGTAATTTTTAATCTGTTTTCGTGTTATTTGAAGAGCATGTAAGCCACTGAATATAGGTTTAGAGATAAGAGGACAGGATAGTGGAAAGGCAGTATTCGTTTTAATGCATATACACCCATTACACGATCAATCTGGCGTCAATCCGTCAATCTTTCGTCGATGATCAAATTTTTAATACTGATTGACGAAATATTTTACCATACGTTTTATATACAATAAATTTCTCAAATTTCAACAAACTTTGTTGTATTTTCTGCAGGATACCTTTCGACCATTTCTAAGTTAATTTTTTGAAATCAGATTTAAAGAAAACATTAATATGACCAGTCGAATAAACGTTACACAATAACAAATAATAATAGAGTCAACATTAATTAATGCATATATATGTTAACAAATGTGATCAACTTATTAACGCGATCAAGCGACGTGATACACATGTTAACATGATCAATTGGTAAAAACGCGTTAACATAATAAAATTTAACGTTAAATTGCGTAACGCTGAATATTTAATAAAAGAAAAACAGTAAACATGTTAAAACAATGTTGCATAAACAATAAACATGGTCGTTAAACATGGTCAATATGTGAACATGATATATATATATTATAATATGATATGATGTATATTTATAGTAGAATATTAAGCCAACCAGGATGGTTTGTTGAGCCAGGGATTGGTGCGAGATTGGTCTGGGGGCGTTGGTCAGCCATGGCAGTCGCGGTACCTTATCCTAGAGCTCTGTGCGGGCGGCGGGGTGGGGGGAGGGGGGGGGGGCGCCGCTCGCACCGAACCACATCACAACTTAACATATATTTGCGGTATCACAGATATTTGAGTCGTAGTCGAAGTCGCTACGACACCATGATGTGTGGTGCGGACAGCAGCACGGCTAGTGTGGCGATGATTGTGAACAGGGTAAAGATAATAAGGCACAGTCTGTCCACGACCATGGCAGCGAATTTCCAGTCTCGTGAAATGTCCGCATCTTCGTCATCTTTACGCATCTGTAACAAAACGTACCCTGAAACATCGTGATATGTCCCCTGTGGAACTCCTGACTCTTAAAAGATACACCATAATTAGCCCACGTTTGAAATAATGTCTAAAAAATTAATTGTTATGATGATGGAACAATTTTCGTTAAGGGACACGGACAGTTCTTATGGAAAGAAAAAAAAGAAAACATAATATTACAATTAATTCCATATAAACTATTACTAAAATAGGTGTCAATGTCAAAATAATAATCTTATACAACTTTGATACTAAGCGAGAGGCTAACAAATAAACCACATATACTATTAGTACATACTGTTAATCTGAGACTATCAAAATAAAGTTCACGAGAAGTATACGAAAAAACTTTTTTCATATTAATTAAATGGCTTCATAATAAAGTGAAAACGTGAACACTCTTGTATTGACCTGCCGTAACCTTACAATAGCAACATCACATAGTGCGTGCGGATTATTCCGGACCTTTAGTTACATATGTCTATAATACTTGTCGGTTGATCGGGAATATATATCGTGTTTAAACTAATAAAAAACTATAAACAAATCCTGTGACTAAACTACTACTTGTATTTTAGTATATTAGTTTATTATTATATTTCATTAGTCTGATTTTTGTTGTGTGGCCTGGTGATTATATACAAAATATTATGTACCTTCATTTTTAGTCTCTCGTTTGTATCAACATTGTATATAGTCTCATCTTACAGTTTTTGTGGTTGAACTCCTCTGAAACGGCTCGACCGATTCCCATGAAATTTTGTGCGTATATCGAGTAGGTCTTTGAATCAGCCATCATCTATTTTTCATACCGACAGTAGTCTTAGTAAATATGAAAATTTAGATGTGAAACGGTTGCACCTAATTAGACATAATTTAACAAATCTGAATGTTTGTCATTTATAGTAACACATATAGGCTGTCTTTTATCCCAAAACTATCTTTGTCGCACGATATATCATCAAGAAAAAACACTTAAAAACCAGTCTAAGCAGACGTACAAAATACGCAGTCTTAGAAACCATTACGCGTTTAAGTCATATTTTCTATAATATTAAAGCAATGACTATACGTCTATTGTATATCGCGTTGGATGTAGTGCACAACAAATGGAATTAGGGATTTGGTTATTTTTTAAGTTTAGGATAGTTGCAGGATTAAATAAATAATTGTGTATCTGAAATAAAGTAGAACCTGGTCAGTGATGACTCGAAGCTCTTTTAGTATAAGTGACAGTTCGTAGTCGACACCGAAGCAGCTGTGGGCCGCGAGCCCCGCACCGTTCTCTTCACCACCCCTACAACAACAACACTTCCATAAACATTGGTCGCGCCGCACGAGCCACTACTATGCTAGAGGTGGGCCGAGGAACGGAGGGCACTACGGGAGTTATGCTCAGCGATGAATTAACAGAGCCCAGACCCATGATTCGAAGAGACCCGGAGAATGCAATCCCAATATCAAAGCCCCAAATAGTGTGTGAACGACTGAATAACTTCATACAATCGGGTTTAGAATGCAGTGTTTCTCTAAGGTAAAGGTGTATTATTATAATGACACAACCGTTTCGTTTTAAAGGATGATTTAAATAGGGAATATGCATGTGATTTAGATATGGCCCAAAAAAATAAAGTGTAATCTTTATTGCCGAAGAAATATACCCACATAAATATATTTGCCTATATTCAAGTTTTTATTGATAACATTAATTCTCTAAAAGTAGTATTATTTTTGAAATTCCCTCGTAAATTTCGAAAACGCCACGCTATGATACAACGTGTCAATTTATATCCTTATTTCAGCGTCTTTGGGCATAATATGAAAATTTTCGTACATAGGGATAATACAATATTTATAATATATATAGTGAAATTAATTAAGTGAAGTTTAATAACACCTCGCTTAATTTCATGTCGTTGACAGATTTTTGTTCTCTCAGTGGACGGTGACGTCACAAACAAGCGCGCTAAAATGGCGGTGCTTAGATCATCCGAAAATGATAAAAGTTTGGACAATTTTTTTATTTATTTATCACTATTTTGAAAGTGTTATATTTTTTCAGTTATATAATTACTTGAAGTATTGTTTAAAAAAAACATGCATATTCCTTATTGGCCACTGTGAACTTGACTTTCTAATCAAGAGTGATTTGATTGGTTCTTGTCCCAGCCAACATGTCATTGTTGTTAGGTTTTAGGCGTTAATTGCTTATGGAAGTCGCTCGCACACTCTTTGCACTCCTCTACATTGCAGACTAAAATGGTTTGACTGTCATCAAGATTAATTAATATTATCCACTTGGTATTTAGTAGCAAGTTCGTTTACTCAGGAAAATCTTGGTTCTTTTATACTGCATGGGTATTCCAATATTTACAAAATATTATCTACTAGGTCATTCTTGAAGGACAACATTTCACCATTGACAAGCCTTAGTTGATTCACGTCAGTGGTACTTAAACTTGTATATGAGGGTATAAAGGTTTTAATTTTGAATAATTTTGTATAATTTCATGTTACTTAATAAAAAATATTATGAAAATAAACAACATCACTTAGTTTGATTTATTTGGAAAATATTCTCATGTTAAACTTTTTAATGGATAATTATAAAACAACTTAATTTTGAAGTTTTGTTATGAAAGTATATTTCATCTTAACATAGTAAAAATGTTATTTTCTGAGATCTAAAACCATAATTGGGACTATTATTTAAGATTTTAATTTCCGATTCGTTTTATAGTGTGAAGTATTTCATTTGTTCATATCCATAAAAGTTTCAGTGTTTTTAAACTTCTTTATGTATCGATCGATCGATCATCGACATTAAATCGCATTAGTAAAATAATTGCAATTAAAAAAAGGACGACCAACAAAATTATATTGACGTCATAGTTCACTGACAGACATAGAAGATTAGGATAGTGAGAAAATTGTTTTTGATGTAATTGAAGTGATACCTTTCGGATATATAGAACATGGAATACCCATACAGAATAATATTCTTTAAGGGGGTATAAACTTTTAACTTATAGCAAAACGGCCTTAAAATCAGAGAGATTCATAAATCTTAACATTTCTTATTTTATTTTATAGATATGACATAATTAAATTGGCATTTGGTTTTATGCTTTCTGGCGTCATTTTTACATTTCTATAACAAGTGTTTCTCAAACTTTTAAATGTGTTGCACGTAAAGTTTTGAAATGGAAACAAAATTAAAGTGAAAGTAAAATTAACGCAATGTTTCATTAGGGGACACACTATATCACTCGAGTGTAAAAGGCAGGTAGCATAAGAAAAACTGTCTGAGTAAACTTCAAACACTCGTGTATCGCCAAAAAAGACATCGATGTATTTAATCGATGTCACCGCTATAGAATCTTAGAAAAGGAAAATTATTTTTAACTACCTTCGCATTTCAGAGTTTATTTTTTGCAAAAAAATTTGATTTCTTCCCAATTGAATTAGTATCCTCTTTTTAAAATCAATTATGAGATTTTATAATTAAGTACAGATTCATATCCAAATCTTATCTATTCTAATATGAAATTGTCCCTATTTGCTGTAGCTGCATAATTTGTTAAATAAAATGTACATTTTGAATTGTAATATTTGCAACATTTAAAAAAAAGTTGAGAAAATTTTTAGAATACATCATTATTGCCACCAGTAAGCAGGCACCTGCAAAAAAGTACAGTTTTACCCAAAATAAATTCCAAACATTCCATACCAATATTATAAACGCGAAAGTCCTTTACGTTTTCACGGTTAAGGTCGATTTGAAATTTGTAATCAAGTTTTGTAATAATATATATAATTTAAAACTCAGGTTACTAATGTCATGGAACTTGATGAAATCAGCATAATGTTTCAAAAAAAAAAATTAACAACGTAGGGTATAGTTTGACAAAACTTTGACAAACTCAGATCTTAACATGACATAATACTTAAACTAAAACTTTGCACATCTTCCGTAAGCGTTTTGGGTAACAATGTACACGACTTATAGCGACAGATAAAGGGAGGCATCCTCGAATGATGAAATACAATATAATAATGAGTGATACAAGCCATTCGGGTCGGGTATACTGCGGATCGTTTTCGGGCGGGGCGTAGTATCGTAACCGTGCTATTTACGGCGAGTAGTGTTCGTGTAGATCGTCGAGGGACCTGTAGTAGCGGCAGCAGGGCGGCTGCTGGCGGCGGAAGTCGTCGTCGATGTCGAGCACGTTGGCCAGCAGCGACTTGCTGGAGCGCTCCCGCAGCTCCAGGTCGGGCGGCGGCGGCGCGCGCGCCACCGGACCGGACGCCGCCGAGCCCGGACGCGACATGCGCAGGATCCACGGCAGCCAGTACAGGAACACGCACCGGATCTGGGGACAACGCGCCGTTACCCACCGCCGAGACCGACCGATGCACAAAACTTTTTGAAAACTCACGGCGAGATATCCCACCCGTGCCCGCTGCGAGCCCGTCATACTCTGTTACGCCTTCACGCCTAAACCACTGAACTGATTTTAATTAAATTCGCTATGAAAATTAAACTCGGGAAAGGGCATAGGCTACTTTTTAACCGACTACATAAAAGAGGGTATGTTTTTACGGAATAAGTAAGATGGAAACATTTCTGCCGTTTTGAATGTTATCTGTGGTAATAAAAGCTAGTAAGTTATAAAATATATTAAAGCTTCTCGCAACGCTTATTTTTTATTTTATTTTAAAATGGACAATTTGTTACTTTTTTCATATAAGTTGTATGATGATTTAAACTTTGTAATTCATACAGTAAATCAAACTGTGGTTATTGGATATTTAATATATGTGAGAGTCACAAAAAAGTTTACATCCTCCGCAGTTGCTCGTGGCTCCTGACGTGCTGCAAGTGTTTACTACTTGACTTGTGCTTATTTGAATATTATCATAACATGAAGCTTATACTACGTAACAAGTTTTTACAATATGTTGTTTTACAGTTATACAACATTTAAAGAATAACATCCGAGAAAGTCCAAGTTTTTTAACCCTGTCTTTTTAATTAAGAAAGTTTTGTAATTTTTATTTTATCATATATATGTATTCATTAATATAGTCTACAAATTTTCTGTTCATACAATCAGGTTCCTTCCAAAGTATTTTTAAATAAAAACTTTGTAAAAAATATTGTATCTAATTTTAGAATTACTGAAAAGTAATTATTTAAATAACGAGAACGTATTTAATTGTATCAGTTTTGCAATCCATGAATCAACGAGTACTTATAGAGTATATACAAACCCAATCGCTCATTTCGTGTGTGTCCGCATGTCGGTGATGGTAATTTAGGATCAGTATGGTGGACACGACGGAGGATGCCACCATAAACATGATGCAGTTGAAGTAAGTACCCAACAGCGGCACCGCGTCTGATGTGGCCGGCATCGTCTCCGCCACCATGTTGAGAAACACTGTCAGCGATAGCAGGATCGTAACACCTATACAGTATTAATCGTATTAGTATTGTGTACTTTGTTTCGTTGAAAATATATTTATACAAATTAATAAAATTGGAGTGTCCGTATGTAAAATAAGCGCTTTTTAATAAATGCATCCGTATGTTTACAAGGTACATATACCAAATAATATTTTTTAGATTTTTTGTTTGTCTGTCCGTTTGTAGCCACTAATCTCTAAAACGGTTGGACCGATTTTGACGTGACTTTCACTGTCAGACAGCTGATGTAATAGGGAATAGCATAGGCTACTTTTATTTACAAACTCTTAGGAGTTAGGACTAGACCTAAAATAAAATGGATTACGATGCGAGAATCCACTAAATAAGGATCTTTCAAAATTCAACCCAAATTAAGGTGGTGAAATAGGGGAATACATTTTATATTAACTAAATAACCACGATGAATAAATAACTTTAATAAGGTAGGTGGGGCTGTGGGCCATAACTTGTTTATCTACCAAAACAATATTTTTTAGATTTTTGTCTGTCTGTCTATCAGTCTGTCTCTGAAACGGCTGAACCGATTTTGATCAGCTAGTGCTTAATATGGAGCTACCAAGTAAACTTTGAAAATTAATCATAGTTAGCTGTGTAATCGCGTAACATACAAAAAAATGTAAAAATATACATTCGAACTGAAATCCTAATAAACTCAACTATACGTTTTGAGATCTATCTTAAAGGAATAAACGAGAAACCTATGCTTATATCAAGATGCAAGCTATAGATTAATACCTAAAGATAGCTTCTCCCCAGAGTCCGGTGGTAGGGTAAAACCTAGGAGCGCCATAGAAGCTATGAGTACACATGGCACGATCAGGTTGAAGAAGTAGTACAGCGTCTTCCTTCGGATGACCACCGCGAATGTAATGTCGATGTACGGCTCAGGACAACAGTTGTAGTAGATTTCATTGCGTTTTCCTGGCACTCCTGTTTTTAAAAAGCCACATGTTTGTTTCACTTTGTCTTACTACGAGTATGTTCTTTTTAGGTTAGACTTAAAAATATTTTTGAATTTAATAACCTAATTATCGCCTCTGTGGTGTAACGGTACAGGTGTCGCCTGTTAAGACCGTTAGCCACGTGGGGTCCCGGGTTCAAT
>DVZL01000458.1:0-23089 GCA_018236625.1 Lasaia peninsularis
CAAAATTTCTAGGTTTTTCTTAAAATGCCCATAATTTTCAAACTGCATGGGATTGATTTTTTTTCTGATTTTTCTCGTGATGGTTATGATCAATCCTGTCACCCCGTTTCGGCTTGACGTTGAGTTCTGGGACACCCTGTATATACCAGTACATATAAACCTTTCAAATGGTCAACTAAAGGTGTCAACCAATCAGTGTAAAATCTACATCGGTAAACAGTGTTAGTGACAAAAACATCATTGAATCTTAAAAAATGGTATGGGTGGGTTTAAAAAATGTATAAAAAATAAAAAATAAATTGATTACATATATGATTCACAATTTAAAACGACTTTGCACACCGACAAAAAAATGTTTTACTTTTTTTTTGTTGATTGGTAAAGTTTTATAAAAAAATCTTTTTGCTGCACTAAAAGACATAAGTCGCGGATATCATAGTGTATAACTCCAACGGCGGAAGACAGTAACATATTTGGCGCGAGGTACTATTATATAAAAGTACATCTACTTACCTGTTATAAAAGTCTAAAATTTTACAGTTTAAACCAACATTATGGTATTACGGTATGTGATCCTACCTATACTATGTGACCCGTTCAAGGGGGGTGGGGTCTATAAAAATACCAAGCTTTGTCTCAGGGACGTGGGGTCTCAGATTTTCGTCATGCAGCATGGGAATAATCCCTACAAAAATATCAACATCAGCTGAAAAGAAATGAAAATAAAAAAGAATACTTTTTTGGTAAATAAGGTACTTATTGTGATATTTTTTATTCACTTGTAAATAGACACGTATTATGTACATGAGTTAAAATATAAAAATCCTCCTCGAAACTGGAACGTAACAATGACTGGCAAAGTTATAACAATTATCCCCGAAAAAGTAGGTAGAGGTATATATGCATCCACGTTTAGCCGACCATAATAGGTCCAACGAAGTGCGAGATGACAAGACCAAGACATGTCGGTCACAAATCTCGGATCTCCTAACAATGTTTACCTTCTTCGTAACAGCTCTTGAAAACGAACTTAAGTTAGAAAAACTACGTGGTTCGAACCCGGACTACTGAAATGGAAATCCGACGTACATACTATCAAGCCGCCAAAGCTCGTAAACAGACTAATAAAGCAAGTTATTAAGGGTATTTTGAAAAACAGGGAGACATTTTAACATTTATTCAAACAATTCATTGTAAGCGATCTTTACTATCTAATAGTTGTAGGAAATCAAAGTCCGTTTCATTTGACAGGGGGGGGTGGGTGTGTTTGTTCTGACGGTCGACGGTCATGCAGCCGATGGTCACCACTATCGCGTGGCATTGGTTGTGACGACTCTCAGTGCACAGCCACTTGACCCTGGATGAACATACCGAGTGTCTGGAGTACCAATATCCTCGCAGCTTCATGATCCGCGCTCCGATTTTGGATGTGAAGAATAACGGACGGTCTGAAACAAAACCCCCATTTAGAATCGTGCTGTTACATATGTATTTGATGGTATTATAAATGGAGATCTTATTATAATTTCAATTAGAAATAACAACATCAAAATTGAAGATAAACTTTATTATGTAGACGAAAGAGTTTAAAGTAACTTACAAATCTACAATGCATTTAGTATGAATAAAGATAAGACAATGATATAAAATAGTTGAAATTATAAAGCTAAAATTACTATCTTGAGATTACACTCCTAAGATTGACCTGTCGCGAATAGTTCCTTCACGCCTATTATCCCAGAAGTGGTAGGCAGAGGTGTGCTAATATATCCACGACTCGTAAATCCAGTAGATATACTTGAACACCCACAATTAGCTAAAGTATTAGAGTCCATGATGTGATAGGTAGCAAGCCTATCGCCATTTCGGACGTATTCCAAACGTCGTGAATACGTAGTATTGCTAACTCTCTCTAGCTTGGTGTTTACTAGTTTCTGCTACTTTTGGTTAGCTGACAAAGTTAAGATATGAGAGTATATTTAGTATTGCTGACAGGTCGTTGTTAGGAATGTTATCTTGGATACCTTAACCATTAGTAGTAGCTAAAGAACATTATGGTCGAAATAATAATGCAACATTAATTGAAGTTAGATAACTCTAATATGAGGAATAATACTAACTCTAATTCTTAATTATTTTAAGAAGTATATAATTTATGTAGCAAAAAAACACTATTAAGCTGTTGCCGTCAGTGTTTATCATAAACCTACACCAAATCAGGGATAAATCTTAAAGATAATAAAATGTATTTATAGCTAAAAAGTAGTTAACTTTATCCCATCTCATTCATTAAAAAGAAAAGAGTGATTTTTTTCATATAAAGCAAGTGAAACTATATTTAAAACACACAAAAAATATCGTATAAGTAATTAAATCTAGACACAAAAGCAAGCTATTATTTTTAGTTAGTTTTCCTCGTTATTTTTTTTTAAACGCCTTAATAAACTTCATATTTTTGTTTAGTCACGTCACTTTTATTTTGCGCGACAGAAACACTTTAGGAAAATATTTAAAACATAAAGATGCTATACTTTTGTATCAGTTTTACATAAATGTATTGAGTTATTTTCAATGTTGACAACTCGTGTTATTCAATAATAAATTTGCGTAACTAAGTGTTTTGAAGAATTGATAAAAAATAGTCAAAGACACTTTATTTTCTTTATCATCTGACTAGTCTAATTTATCTATAACTCGTATATTATAAAAATTGTCTTGTCCATCTGGATTCAACCAACCATTGCTTGCCTTGCCTTGCCAATCTTAAATCGTATCTTTTGATGTTTACTTTACAATGGTCCAGACTTGCAATTTTTTATGGTTTTACGCTACTTGATTAATTGTTATTGATATAACAATAATTCTTCTTTATTTATTTAATTCTTTATTTTACACGAATCCATATAAAAACACTCACAGATAATACACTGTAAGAGGCGAGATTATTTCTAACTAATTTTCTAACTTAAAGAAATACGAAAAAAACACATAAAAACGTCAACTGCATGCGTAATTAGGATAAAAATTCACACAAACAAAGATGACAATTTAACAATGAAATTGAAAGATCTTAAGCTAGTGACAGATAGTGAACGTTAAGAAGCTTTTTGAAGAGATCTTATGTTTCACGGGCACGAATATTAGCTAGTACATCATTCCATATTCATATTAATTTTCTATGTTTTACATTATTTAATTTTTAATCTACATGTTCCATTAATTAATTAACATTAAATCATGATTAAATTATTTATTGTTTTATATGTAGCAGAATTTTCATTTGAAGTTATTCTTTTGTTTCTTTAGTCTTGTTCGTCACTACTATCCTCTCCAGAATCGTTTTGATTTTCAGAGTTATCTTTCGCTGCTACTTTATCGAAAAGTTCATAATGTCGCTTTTTAAATCTTTTTACCCAACTTTTACTTGCTAAGAAGTTAGTAATTCCTAATTCTGTGGCAATTTCCTTTGATTTTTCTTTCAATACTGTCATTGTCATACGAATCGTGTCATGGTTTTGTTTAATCCACTTTATGAGACACTTGTCAACACTTGGGAACTTTGCCACTCCTCTTGTCCTTCTAATTTTATTTCCATGTCCCTCTGAGCATTGCAACTTTATATAATCTTTAAATTTTATAATGTCATGTAACGTTGCACTAGAAATACCAAACTCCTTTAGTATTTCTTGCCGCGATTTACCATTTTCAAAAGCGTTTAACATATTGAGTTTCTCGCTCAGGGATATCGTTCTACGTTGGCGAGGAAGTGGTGACATTGGTGACAAACATATTTCAATAACTGTAACAAAAAAGCATTGTTAAACGTAAGTTATTTTTAAAATCCTCTGAAATCATTTCTGTGTCAATTAATATTAGTTAGCGAAAGAGGGAAACATGAAACAAATAATAAAATCCAAAAAGTTTGTAATACTTTAATAGAAGAAGATATTTTATAAAGTTCGAATAAATTATTTTACACGTTTCTGTTAAACTTAAAAATATTTCTAAAGTTAAATAAAATAGCAATACATGGCTGTCATAAAGTGTATTTTTGTCTAATAATGTATTATAAAATATCTGTATTATAAAACATGTCTTTCCCTGTTGTTTGTTGTTTTTTGTAGTAACTAATGACTATAATTATTTTCTTCATCATTAATATAACTTCCTGCGCAATTCCCCTGTCTCTCGTATTTTTTTACAAACTAAATTACGTTTTTTTTAAAGTGCTCAAACCAGCCATTATTTACAGTTAAGTTTTTCACGCCTAGTTTTAAAGCAATTTCTTTTAATTTTTTTTAATAATGATCCAGATTTGTACAAGTTTTTCTTGAGACCAAGTTCAAACCATTTTAAAAGGCACTTGTCAATAGGTACTAGGATACTTCGCCACTCTTATTGTGCTCTTAACCATGTTACCATGACCCGTGGAGCATTGTGACTTTACATAATCTTTCAATTTCATGTCACTCTACAAAATTGGACTAGAAACTCCAAATTCTCTCTGTATTTCAAAACGAGATTTTCCATTTTCAAAAGCAATTATAATTTCTTGTTTTTTATCGAATGATTTACTCTCTTTGAACTATTTGTCGTTTTTCAGTTTTCCTCTAGGGATTTCAATAACTATGGATACATTTAATGTGTTACCTATTATTAAATCAAAGTTATAGGGAGAAAACAAATGTAAAGAAATAAAATGTAAAAGTAACAACATAATTTAAATTTCTCCAAAGTTAATAAACGTTTTATGAAACGTTTTCAATATTTAATACAATAATCTTGAACGTAGACCTTATTGGCGAAACCTAAATTAAATATATAATCAGTAATAATCTAAAATATACACTCTTATGATACACCACACATGTCCTAGTCCAAACAAAGTAACCATGAGTTTATCTATAATGAATTTGTAACAAGATTTCATATAAATGTTGACATTTTTTTTACGAATGTTTATTTATGTAAGATTTGTTATTTCCCTACTTTGACCGTTTTTAAGTATAATATACTCGTAGCTTTGTTAAGGTGTTTTAATCGTATCACATTTGAGCCTTTTATTTCAACTCATTTCTAAAGCAAAAGGTCTTGGACAATCCGTATAAATATACCTTTGGTTTGTTGATTGTTGTTGATTAAATATTAATTAATGTTTTGTTACTAATTAACATACAATTACGATTAAATTATTCATTGTTTTACATGTAGTAGGATTTGATAATGTAGTGTTTGAAAATTTTGTGTCTTATTTAATTCTTTTTTTATGTTATTGGTAGGTAAACAAGCAGACGGATTTCGTATGGTAAGAAATAGACGTCGCCTATAGACACCAAAGGTGGAAATGGTGCGTTGCCTACCTGAGGCTGCGATGGTAAGCCTCTTGTGTGAGAAAGCTTACCAGCTATCCTACCCTCCAAACCAAAACACGACAATATTTGTTTCTCTAGTCTTGCTCGTCACTACAGCTGTCCTCTCTAGAATCGTTTGATTTTTCAGAGTTATGTTTCGCTGCTACTTTATTAAAAACTACATTATGTCGCTTTTTAAATCTTTCTAACCAACTGTTACTTGCTGAGAAGTTAGTTATTCCCAGTTCTGTGGCGATTTGTTTCGATTTTTCTTTCAATACTGTCATTGTCATACGAATCGTGTCATGGTTTTGTTTAATCCACTTTATGAGACACTTGTCAACACTTGGGAACTTTGCCACTCCTCTTGTCCTTCTAATTTTATTTCCATGTCCCTCTGAGCATTGCAACTTTATATAATCTTTAAATTTTATAATGTCATGTAACGTTGCACTAGAAATACCAAAATCCTTTAGTATTTCTTGCCGAGATTTACCTTTTTCAAAAGCGGTTAACATATTGAGTTTCTCACTCAGTGGTATCATTCTACGTTGACGAGGAATTGGCGACAAAGATATTTTGATAACTGTAATAACAAATTATAGTTAGACTTAAATAATTTTAAAATCTTCTGAAATCTTTTCTGTGTCAATTAATGTAAGTGTTTGAATGGGAGAAACATGAAATATAATATAATCAAAAGAATTTTTAATACTTTCACTGAGATAAGATATTTTATGAACTTCATATAAATTATATTAATGCAGGTTTGGTAAAGATTATACGTAGAAACTACAAGTTTCTGTGAAACTTAGTTACTAATTGTTTTATCATACTATAAAGTTAAAAAAATAAGTAACAAAAATGTCTGTCAACAAGTATTTTTTCATCTAATAATGTCAACCGTATAACGTGCACCTGTGTTTACATAACTTGCCTTTCTCTACGGTTTTTGTAGAAGCTAATAGCTATCGTTAGAATTATTTTCCTCATCTTCAATATAGTATTTTTATTACTAACACTTTTATTACGCAACTTGTCTGTCTCTCCTATAAAAAAAAATATTATGTCTCTTTTTAAACTGCTCAAGCCAGTCATTTCTTGCAGTAAAGTTTTTCATGCATAGTTTTAAAGAAATTTCTTTTGGTTTTTCCTTAATAATTGTCCAGACATGTACCTACATGTTTTTGTTGTGATGTTGTTCATTTGATGAAGTATTTGTCAACACTAGAAAACTTCACCAGTTCTTTTATCATCCTAACCATGTTACTATGACCCACAGAGCATTGCGACTTCATGTAATCATTATGAACATATATATTTATATAATCATTAATTTCAAGATATTGTACAAAGTTGAACTAGAAATGCCGAATTTGCTTTGTATTTCAAAACGAGATATTCTGTTTTTGAAAGCGTTTATAATATACTTGTTTTTCATCCAACGATTTACTTTTTTTGAACAATGATGCCGTGTTAATACATTTAATGTCTTTAAAAAAGTCTAGGAACTCTGTATATAATACAAATAATATTCTTTGTTTGGTTTCAAAACTCTTATTTCTTAAATATTTCACCCCACTCGATAAATTAATTATTATTTATATTACAATAATTTTTATTTTTTTTTGACATTAATTCATATTTATTCTATAAGTTCAGTTACACGATTAAAATTAAAATTAAACTTATTTTTTTTTGTTTTAAAAGTAGCAGGATTTTGAAAAGAAATGAAATGTTTTCTTTTGTTTCTCTAGTCTTGCTCGTCACTACTGTCCTCTTTAGAATCGTTTGGTTTTTCAGAGTTATCTTTCGCTGCTACTTTATTAAAAACTACATTATGTCGCTTTTTAAATCTTTCTAACCAACTGTTGCTTGCTGAGAAGTTAGTTATTCCCAGTTCAGTGGCGATTTCTTTTGATTTTTCCTTTAACGTTGTCGCTGACATAGGAATCTTATCATGAGTTTGTTTAATCCACTTTATAAGACACTTATCAACACTAGGAAACTTGGCTACTCCTCTTGAGCTTCTAATAATATTTCCGTGACCGGCAGAGCATTGCGACTTAATATAGTCTTTGACTTTTATTATGTCATATAATGTTGCTTTAGATAAGCGAAATTCCTTCAATATTTCACTACGAGATTTCCCACTTTCAAAGGCGTTTACAATTTTGAGTTTTTCACTTAATGATTTATCTTTCCGAGGACGACGAGTGCGCACCATTGATATTTTTAGTACTGTAACAAAAACTTGTATTTAATTTGCACCTTTTAATTGCATACATACAATTTTGGGAATTATTTTTTTAAATTAAATGTAAAGATTCGATCGATAAATATACCTGGCAACGATAAATACGCCTGGAACACCAAAGTTGAAAGTAAAAATTATAGTCCAAGTTTGAACTTTGCCATGTACCAATGAGTTTTTCTAACTTATGTACTTACATATTCTGAGTGCTCTTACGATGATGAAAAAACATCATGTTGTTTGTGCCTGATTTGGCGACGGACTTGCCATCTGTCACATAATAGGACTTAACATCGTCAGCTAATGGTTAGTGTATATGTGCCTACCCTTTCGGGCATATGGGTGTGATGATATTTATTTATTTTTATTAAGATACATTCGCGAAGATTTTAGCAAGCATCTTAATTTAATATGACATAAAACCAAAAATGATGAGTAAAGTAATGATTTTATTTTGCATGTTTTTAAATTTGTATTTGAATTAAAACAAATCATAATAAATCAATTCTTTATTGATAAGGCACACAAACTCAATTTCATATTGAAGAGTCTGGTAAAGAAAAAAATGTTGTTTTAAATGCACTCAAATCAACTTCAATGGCATTTATTTATTTCAATGACATGTATTTTTCTGTTTTTTATTATTTTTGTCATTTTCGTCAAGTCAAGTTTTAGGCATATCAAAACCTTGTCAATTACTAGAAGGAACCATTTTCATCTATTGTTTTCAAATTCTATTGCCATAATAGTTTGTGGATGTGAGGAAGAAAGAAGTAAGTTTTAAAATGGATTGCTTCTGATATTATTCATGTTTTCTCAAATTTATTTTCAATACATTGGCGGTGGATGATTATGCTCGTTATTATATCTAATTACTTTATCTTCAATTGTAAATATGACCGCTTTGCAGCTTCTTTGGGTGCCACACCACCACCTCGTTCTTAAACCATTAGACCGTTGCTTTAAAAACTTGTAGCCGCTAAAGAGTATCATTCGAGCACCACGCTGGGATACAGTAAAAATTGGTCCTGGAAGATAAAAAAAATTATACTAAGTATTTAGAGATGTGTTTTTCTTCATCAATACGAGAATATCATCGACGACGAAAAGAATATACTTATACTTGACGTATAATCTAAATTTCTTTTAAGCTATTTAGCAGTAGAATAATGCAGAATATGAACATGGCCTGGAATAATAATTAAAAACTGTATAAGTTGGCACATAATTTGACAAGACTAAAAAGATTTTATCATAATGATAATTTTAGACGTAGCAGAATCTAAAGCTCTTCATATTCGTGTGTGTGTTATGGATAACTTCTTATAACTCTATGACGAATGCCTGATGACAATTATTGTAGGTAGGGTCAACGATGAAGTTACAGTAATTTAAGTGTATCTGACACTTAGCCAATAAAATAAAAGTCAAATAGTTTTGTCAGTCAAATAAATACTGGAGCCCTTGTCAAATTTCTATAAGAACCATCTGACATAAAAAAAAGAAAAGCCTAGGACGAAGAAGATTAATAGAATTTAAGAAATGTTGGAATTTGAAATTTGATTCTGAAGAAGCAATGAGAAGCACCGAACGTGGTAGGTACTTCGAGGCTATTTAACAGTGTCCTGATTCCTATACATTATTAATTATTAACAATACATTGATCTCGTTAATCGACGGGTTAGCATTCACGCCTCCTGCCATCCACCAACCGCTAGGCTCGGGCTCGATATGGACAGGCATTTACTTACTCAGTGGTACCTATTATTTGCTTATTTTTGGGTTAGATCAATTTGCGTAATTTGTCCAGATATATTTATTTAGTAGATGTTTTAGAGACACGAGATATTTTTTAAATTCTTTGTAACAGAGGTCATTTCACTGCTGATCTTCACCGAATCATCTTCAATTGAATCTGTAACGAAAAACATACATTATCTACCATTCAATGTACCAAATTTAATTTATTTGACCATAGTGCCATTACCAAAACCATTAAAAAAAACTTCTGCTACATTATTACATACAATTCATTAATTATTGTTATTCTTTAATAAGAATAAACGCTAAGAAATCCCAAACAAGGAAATATGACCATGTTTGGAATTTTTTCGCTTTTATTCATCGGCTTGGACTGATTAAGTTTATATATACGAAGTAGACGTAATCACCACAATCATAATGATTTCCATCTAAATTGAAAATACACGGAATATGTGTTTTATTTTAATATATCCATGTAAACGGATGGTTGTGTGTGTTATTAAATTTAATAACGGCAGTATCTATAGTGAACGCGAAAGCCTTGCAGCCTTGGATGTTTTTACCGCAGTACCATCTTATCTTCGGCCCTGATCTCCGGTGGCGATGGAACTTATATCCTCCCATAACGAGTATGCAGGCTCCTCGTGAGGTTGTTATGAAACGATGCCCTGAAATAAAAAAAACAAACTTTAGTAACAATGTTCATTAACTACTACTTAAATACTAAAGGTCCTTTATATATACTAAAAAAAGCCTTTAGTATTTAATTTTTTCTATTATGCTATTCTTTCAATTTAAAAAATATTGGAAAATAAAATTGTGATTTGCTTCAGATAGCAGTACTAAAAGAATACTGCTTTTTTGCAAAAAAATTGTATAGTATCGCTCTGTTGCAATTTGAAAGAAAGAAAAACAAGCAACAAAAATACTTTCGTATATATGTATGTATGTATTGATACAGTAATTTTGTATTTTAGCCGGACTAAAAGAATAGAATCTGCAAGGGCTTTTACAAAGACATGTATAGGTATTTTAGTTAATTACTAGGAAGCCAATTCTAGGAAGAAAAGTACAATCTAGTATACATTTACAATTATTTTTTTCAGTACTGCATATTATAATTATTAAAAATAAACAATAATTTATTACAAAAGCGTTACTTTATTACAGCCAAATTTGATACTTCTTAAATTTGAAAAAACACATGAAATATGTTTTCTTATGGAGTAAGAAAACTTGAACCTCTTGTTTTATATTTTTTTGAGAAATAATCACATCTTAATATCATAATTGATCATACATCTTTCACGAGGTGAGCCACGATAACTAACTTGAAGACATTTGATGATTGTAAAATTCGGACGACCCTGAGACGTTTATGCCTGGCCAGTATTAGTTAGGCAGTTGATGGGAAAGGTAGAAATGATGTCGCTGTTAAGAAGCTCAGTCGTTTGTTCACATTAAGAAAATAGAGACATAATGAACATAACAACATCATCGATCAATCAAACTGGTGTATTTGAAATTGTATGCTATTTAATTGGGCGTTGTTTTGTTGAAAACGTCAAGTTTTTTTCTTAATGTGAACCAACTATAGTTTAATATATTTTCACAAGGAAACGAAGGCTATTCTTCGGATTTTCCTATCAAGGTATATGGTTATGATTATCATTATGTTTAATAATGAGTCCTCCGAGAGTATATACAGAAGCTTTGCATCCTCTTAGTCTTCCAATGCTGCAGTGCCATCGTATTTTACCATCGAGTGTCTCTCTATGTTTGTGGAATTTATGCCTGCCAATACATAGTACTGGAGCACCCGTTCTAGAGCGGATAAACACTGCATCTAAAAATACAAATATTATCACAATAACCATTACGAAGATCATCATCCTCATCAGCATCATCATATTGATGATCATAGTCCCTACCATCTGTCAGCTGCATTATATTTGATGACGTTTTCAATATAGCTTTACCAATAAAAGAAAAATAATCGCCTATGTGGTCGAACGTAGATGGTGGTCCCAGGGTAGAGTCATGGTTAGGCCCACCTATGCTATGAATTTAAGTTTATTTTAAAAACATAGTTATGTTTATATATTGTTGCCTATGATTGTATTTGTGCCCGATATGGCGGTGTATTTGCATCCGGTCACTAAATGGGACCGAATATCATTGACTACTCGTAGGTACATAAGTATGTTCCTCTGCTAACCCTTTCAAGGATATGGGCGTGAGGAAACTTATTTTTTTTTAATTTAATACAAGAAAATAATTTCTTGTAACCTGAATAAAATTATGAGGGAAAAAGTTTTTAACTCAATCTCAAGAAGGTGATTAGGCTGCTTCTAGATTTGTATAAAACTTCATTTAAAACCTTAGGTTCCTTCAGGTTGTTTGAGATGAGTTGCTTGACCTTTGAATAAAATTCTTTATTGAGAAAAAAAAATATTATCCTCTCAACAAAATGTTGGGTGAATTTATTCTAAAATGCATAAGATCCCTTGGAAATTTTGGACAAATTATTAAGTTTAATAAAATTGAGGTAAAATATACTTTATTTATAAAAATTTCTTAACAGTGTGTACGATAACATTTTAAATAAACACTAGAATAAAGTTAACAATATTTTAAGGAACTTAATATACTAGGACATATATAAATTTAGAATGTAAAAAAATAACATAGAATTGATATAAAAGACATTAGAATTACATGCCTAATTACCTAAAGTGAGTGTTTATTTTAACTGCTCGCCTGGGTTTTCTTGGAATAAAGTTTTAAGCTGTATTATATTGTTATATTCGTAATATGTGTGTCATAGTTCATTAAAAAAACAATTCAATATAAGTTTGTTAATTAACACTTATATAATAGGAAGCCATAATGTATTTGTTGTTTTTTTTTGGCAGTAAAAAATATTTTAAGCTGAATGACTCAAATGCCATTTATGAACTCAATGACAAATAAATACACAGCATTGTAAAATGTTGCACAAAAAAAATCCCTCTAACCCGAAGTGTGTATCTTTTTATGGAGTTTGAGATGAATATTTTGAGTAAAAGATTTATTGCAAACTTCACAAACATACGGTCTGATGTTATTATGAATCATCTTATGAGTTTCAAGATGACCTTTCTGGGTAAAAGATTTATTACAAACGTCACATGAATACGGTCTATATCCAGTATGGATCATTTTGTGATTTTTCAAATGAATATTTTGGTTAAAAGACTTATTGCACAATTCACAAACAAAAGGTCTCAAATTACTATGGGTTAAAAGATGAGTATCAAGGTGACATTTTTGTATAAAAGACTTACCACAAATATTACAAGAATACGGTTTCTCCCCCGTGTGTATCTTCTTGTGATTCTTTAAATGATCCACACGATTGAACGATTTGAAACATATGTCACAAACATGAGGTTTTGCGTTACTATGATTTAGCAAATGAAAGTTAAGATCAATTCTACGATTAAATATTTCCGAACATAAATTACATGAAAATAGTTTCATTTTGGATTTTTCCTTTCCTTGTGAATTATTTACATTGTTCTTATGCGTATCACTTATAGTTACTTGGGATTGATCAAATAAGTATGAACTATCTATATTACCAGCTTCAGTTTTATTGTTTGCATTGTTCATAGGAGTATTAAGTGGGCTATGGGATGTTAGTACGCGGTCTACAAAATTATTGTCATTATTTATCATGTTTTTGCTAGCTTTATTGTGTATTTGTAAATGATTTATCAAATCGTCCAAAGTTCGTGTTGTATATGTGCAAATGTTACACGATAAAGCATTGTTTCCTATATGCCTCATTTTATCAAGTTCATAGTTTCTTTCACTCGACTCTTCTGAATCAGGTTCAGTCGCATTAGGATAAATTACTTCTTCAAGGACTTCCATTTTTACCTCCAAAAAACTAGTTGGATCTGAAAATAAATGATTTTGGTTAGACGATATCCTACTTTAATAAATAAAACAACTTTCTTACTCATATTTTAATAGCGTTAGTTTTCGTATAGATATATAATTTACAAACTTTTATAAACTGAATTTATAAAATTATTAGATTTTTTTATAGTATAAGACAGCGAACAGGCACATGGGTCTCCTGATGGTAAGAGACAACCGTGGCCTATAGCACCATAGATGTTGTAGGTGCGCCGCTGCCATGTGGTCGGGTTGTTAGACCTTATGTGCAAGTTTACCGGCTACCCTACCCTCCGGACGGGAACACGACAATGTCATTATGGCGGCAGGAATAGGTCAAGCGGTGGATCCCTACCCGGGCGAGTTGCTGCACAGCACTCTACCACCATTGGTCATGTTAATAGCAACGCAGTTAACATTTACTCGCCTCTTACGAGCTGGTATTTATTCTACATGGAAGACCCGGACCAACACGGGAAAAATTATTAGATTTTAATATATTTTAAGGCTCTTTAAAATTATAGATTAAGTGTATAACTATATAATCTAATAACTAAATGGAGGGAATGTTAAATAAAATATTTATATAAGTACAAGCTTTTATTTTCATAAACAAAGTATTCGACTCATATGATGATGTATTTAAAACTGTTTCTTTTTTTGTGAGTTGCCTTATGTTTACCAGATTATTTTTACATGAAATATTAGTGCCATTTCTCTCTTTTGCATATAATTTTACGTTAAATGTACATACTTACGCGTTTTTATGCTTTTTTAATAATATAATTTTAATAAAAATAGTTTAACATGATTTATAACAATATTGAAAACGAAATTTATAAAACAAATGAATGACGCGTCTTTAAGATATTAATTTTTAAAATTTTTCTTGATATAAGTTACCCGTCCTTTAGGTATATTCATTGGGTAGTGTTTAGTGATCTTTGGTGAATTGCATTTTTAGAGAATAAAGTAGCTAAGTCACATATAGCTTTTAGACATCAAGTAGAAAGTGATTTTGGAAGTGCATTTACTACGTATTATTAACCTAAATAATCAAATAACTAATTACAAAAGCTATACATATATAAGTATAGACACCAAGTTCACATTAAAATTAATAGGATATGCACATACTTAACCAATGAAATATATAATATATTACGTTAAATTTAGGTATTCAATAATTGAATTTATTATTATCAACAATAACATATGCTTTATACTATTAATTTCATTTTATATTAACAGTAATAAAGTTAACAAAAAATCACAAAATAAGACAGCAAAAAATAAGACCCCTTGTCTTTTTCAGGAACACAGAGTACCGTAACACTTGGCAGAATTTTATTAAATATAATTGGAAAAACCCTATTTAGAAATGATATTGTAATACTAGGTTTTTACGCTTAAATAGAAATATGCATACACACAGACACAGTTATAAGTACAAAAGATACGAGTACTAGCAACAACATTTTTTTACCAATTTTTGGTATAAATCGCTTTATTATATTTCTATTTTTTTATCGTTTATATTTTGTGTCATTCAACTCTGTTTTCTGCTTTTTCTTTCCATATTCTTTACATCGTCATCTCTTACATAAATAAATCTGTCTTATTTCTCGGTTTATAGACCGGCTGCCATCATAAGTTTGTTGTTTAATTTGGCTAGATGTGGATCCATACAGCTATGTGATTTTTCTTGCACTACATATTCATGTTTAATTTTCACATTACCAAAGCATAGTGGTGCTTTTGCACAACGCCACATGACACTCCCGTCAATATTTTGTCTCTTTTTATAAAACTGATAACCATTGTACAACAAAACGGGTTGTCCCCGTTGCGACTTGATGTACCGGAAATCTATATTACGTGCCAGGTTTTCTGTTTCACAAAAGAATGATGAATCTGTAAAATACCAACTTTTAGTATCAACATGTTTAAAGTTTTTAAAATGGTTTATTATGGTAGAATTTAAAATTAAAGGTTAATTACTTCTAAAGTTAGAAATTTTGGCAAATTTGGCAAAAATTATAGATGTAAAAAAGTTGACTATACATTCTAATACGAGAATATAAAAATAGAACTTCAACTTTAAACTTCAATCCTCTATAATAAAAATAGAACTTCAACTTTAAACTTCAATCCAATTAAAATCTTTTTATTCTTGCAGTGATGAGGGATTCAAAAAGATGTTGAAAATAAAAGTATACTATTGTCTAAAGTATATTGAGTAACTTATCCAGAGTAAATTACGATTAACAAAGTAAATGTTTTATGATACTAGTTTTATTTTTTACATCGTTTATTTTTTTCTTTTTTTATTTAATTAATTATTATATAAACAAAAAACTTATATTTAGTTTTATTAACTAATATGTATATTTCGTATTGTAGAAAATTACTACAAAATTAAATTTTAGTAAAAACATAAATAACTAATTCTACATGTTTAGTATACAATGTTAGTAAAAAAATGATACAGTATTATGTAGTAGTGAAGAAAAATATTATTAGAAGGGAAGACAAATATATCATGTGAGTCTGAAGGTATTTTTACGTTTTTCAACACCTTTATAGAAAAAATTACCAGTATGAACCTTCAAGCAAAGAGGATCTATGATACTGCTGGTATTGCTGATATTTGTGGGCGGCTGTGATCACTTACTATCAAGAGACCCACTTATTATATTTTTTTATATAAAAAAATAATAGTTAAAAAAAACTAAAATACACGCTTTTATTTCTTGTACAACTAAAAACTAGAAAATAACACGCTACATACATACATATATACGTACAACCCAAGCTAATAAAAGCGTATTAAAAATATTTTACAGCTTTGTGAAATGTGTCAGCTTTTGGAATTATTAAATTCATATCAGGTAATATTTCAAACATAAAAAGTACATATTTTGATAGTATTAATAATACCCTTAGATATATATGTGTATATTAATAGGCGAATAACAAGAATTAATAACAGATCATGATATAACATGTAAGCGCCTTGGTGACCTAGTGGTACGCGCTTCGGATTTCCAATGCGCTATCCAGATTCGAATTCCGCCAGTTGCCAATGAGTTTTACTAAATTAATTACATTTGTTAATCCTCTTGCGGTGAAGGAAAACATTGTGAGGAAACCCGGGATTTATTCCCGATATGGCAACGTACTTACCACCTATCATCGTGGAACCTTATATCGCCAGCTAATCGTGGGTGCATATGTACTCTCTGCCTACCCTTTCAGTGATATGAGCTTGACGATATACATGTTATACCTTTACTATTTAACATAATACTCTATATTAGACTTTGACAAAGACAAGACAAGAGTGCAAAATCATGTTTTTTTTTATAATTGAGGATATGTAATATTCTAAACACATTGAAATTGCTGTAGCAATAAATTGACCTTTAAATAGGACGCTATTATTAAATAGTAAGCGGTACAGTAAATATATAGGCACAGATTATTATTAATATGTTAATTGTTAATGTTGAGAATAAATTAGTAGGTTGAATTACAAATATAACTATGAACGAACAAATTAATAGTATAACAGAACATGACGTCACAGTATAAAAAGGAACAAGTCCGTATGTCAGATCACAAACAAATAATAATAAAAATTTAATCGCAAAAACACTGAGTTCAATCCAAATAAATATCCTATTTATTAAAAAAATATCGAATTAAAATAAAACACATAAATTAGAAAAAATACTTAATCTATTATTTCCTACAGGCTAGCATTGTTCCTCTCTAAATCTATGAAATGGTTATCAATGTGTACCTATAGTTACTATGATAACTAAATTTTAATCAACTTAAAAATTATTATCTATTATAGCAGTGTGAAATTCTAAGTCACAATTAACTAATGTATTGTTGAATTATAAATGTATCTCATGTGTCTCAATTTTGAAATTTGAAAATGTAATTATTAGGCTTGAAGATCAAAAACATGACAATATAATTATTAAAGTGTGATTGTGCCAGTGAGTTTAAAAAATCATAATATTTCGTAGACCAAATCCGTCTTAAGAAAGTAGTGTATCAGCAGGGTGGAAGTGTATTATTAAGATTATTACTGTTATTATAAGGACATAAGCGTTTAATTTCAAATAATGATTATTGTTAACGGTGAATTTAATTTTTAATTATACGATTTGATTGGTTAATGGCCCAACGGGTAAAGATGAAATACTGCATTTTTAACGCGAACATACTATAATAAGATTTGAAATCATTAAAGTTCCATAATTTTTTCTTTTTGTTTCAACTCACATTTAGCACAATATATTGTGTATATTGTTTCGTAAGAGTGCACTACATTTTTTGTTATTTTCAGAATTAATATTGAAAATTATTTCTCGAAAATTAATAAAAACCAGTTTAGTATGCCTCTCCAAAGAAACTATTTATTTATGTTACTTCTAGTCCAAGTTCAGTTTCTTTTTTTTATCTGGACTGATATATAATGTATAGTTTGCTTATTTTATACCTAAAAGCTAAATTTTCTATCTTACTAATTATTTTTTGTATTTCATTCAGTTCATGTTAAAATCAGTTTTCTATTGAGGCTCAAACTTATAACCCGTCGGTAAGCCCAAATTCGCAGGATTTTCTGGAGTATATTGTGCATATTCTTCTAATAACTTCTGATCTATAAGGCTTATTTGGCTTTGCTGTTCATGATATGGGTTTGGATTCTTCCTTCTACTTTGGTATCTCAGTCGCTGAGCTTCACGTTTTCTTTCCAAAAGTTTCATGTGTGGGTAAGGATTGGGATCATTCTTTATACGTTGGTATCTAGCACGCTCTAACTGACGTTTCCTTTCCAGCATCTCTTCACGAGTCTGCCTTTTTCGGTACAAAAAGTATTCTTGATACACTGAAAATTAAAAAAAAAATGTCAGCTCTGCGTTGAAATAAGACTTCCTTATTTTATACAAATGCAAAAACAATGTAATATTTTTAAAATTTTATACACATTTTGTCTTAATTCTAAAATCTTATAATATTAAAATGAAACATATTTGTTTGAAACGGTTTAGAATAATATATTCATTTATGTCCAATACAAAAGGTGAGAATAAACAATTTTTTGTAATAACTTTTTAATATTTTATATTTATTATTTCTAAAATCGAAAAATAATGAATAATGGTCTCTCTTTGTGACGAAGTTTTTATTTAGTTAAAAATCTCTACAGCTCTTCTTTTAAAACACAATAGGCTTCTCCCTCTTTCTTCTCATATCTTTTTCATATCTTTTAGGATTGTCTTTTATTCGTTGATATCTTTATCTTCAACTCTTTCATTTTCTCTTACATGTTTGTTCGCGGGTTAGTTTTCTTCGAACTCTTACGACTTCTACAAATATTTTGCAGATACAATTTACCAAAAAGTTGCATGTCTAGGATATGCCCGTAAATATAGCCATTCTTTATGAACTAACTTGAAAGCATACAGAAATGATTATCATTGTACTAAATGTAAGAGATTCATTGGCGAAGAAGTGATTTCAATTAATTTTGGAAGTACAAGATATCTATGTATAATTAATTATTTTTCGTGTAAATATCGTGTTCGTTAATATCTTAAAAACGTCTCTTCCTTCGTAAAAAGATGCGTGTAATCCGGCAATAATCTGGCATATATTTTTACCCCATATCTTAAATATTTTTATTGATACTGACCCTAGATATTTTTACCCTAAATATTTTTCCTGGACTACCAACTTGACAGTTACTTTTTCTCTACGTCAGTGCTCGCAATTATCGTATTTTGATTTGGAGAACATGAAACGGTAAATTTAAGGCTAAATATTCTAACCTCCGGTTGACAACGAATCATTCACATTTTCGGGCTGATATATATTTTCCTATCAACAAAGTATAAAATAAAAGTGTTATTAGCGAAAAGCTTCATCATAAAACAATTTAATTTTTCAAGAACATTCTTAGAGTTACATACATATTTTTTTCTATGTCTAAACATTAATACGATTAATTACACTCATAAATAAAATTTATATATGACCTGATTATAATCACAGGCCTGGATACTTTTTTTAAGAGGATTGATTATAGAGCAACTTCTAAGACTGGTGAATAAAAAAGGCCTAAAAGCATTAATTAAAAAAAACAGTTTTAATTACTATAAATTAACATTTGACATTTGAAAAAAGCACACCTTGCTGTATTCTCGGTTCTGTGCACATTTCAATTTTGACCTAAAAATGACATATATTAAACATACAATTAAAAACATTAACTTTGGTGTTTAGTAATTAAATCCAAAATAAAGATTCATAGAAGTAGTTTTTTTTTCTTTACAAAAAAAAACTTTTTTTAATGTTTTTTTTAAATTTCGAGAAAAATTGCATTTTTCACTGTTTTCTTAGTATTTGGAAAAATACTGCTCCGATTTTAAAATCATACATAACTTATAAAAAAAATTCACATACCAAAATCCGAATTCGTTCGGCAGGGTTATTATATAACTCACAATTGCCGATATTAACAATCGCGTGGTAATTGTATGTTATTATACAAATAACGGTCGATTTTACAAGCAAAAACATGTGATTACTAGCGCATGATTGCTTGCATTATTCTATATTACATATTTGACACATAGCAATCGATCGCGTTTTAATTGCTGATATATCAAATATTCTTGCAGATTTTAGTTCCAAAGTTGATTTTCTTAACGTTAACGTAACGCACGTTACGACATGGCAATTCGAAAACGCGGAAACTTATTTCTAGGATTAATACATGTGACCAAAACCAGTTATTTTATAAGGGATAATTAATTTAATATTTACATTAATATTAAAAATCTGTTCTCAATCTTCTTTCTGTTTTCCCCATTTTCCTTGTATATGCTTAGTTTTCTGCTTGCCTGTTACATATTGGTGCCAGTTCTGATGCACACCATCAAACTTATTAAAGTATTTCATATCTATTTTCAATGAAATAGGAGAAAAAAGGAAAAAAATAGTCATGTCAAATTTGTCGGGTGATAACTAGTACGGATTTTGGCGACTTATTCTCAAATGTTTAAATAAAATGTAAGTACTAATGTCGTGTATACTCTAATTTGATAACAACAAACGTGTTTTGTACTTTAACTTGAGGTGAAAGAAGGTAGCGACAATTTAAAATAAGTTTAGTTAGCGCGCAGCAGAATTACCACCATTATTTAGATATTAGCAACTTTTTATAAAAAGACTGGATCACTGTTTTCAATATTTCTAAGCCTGACATCAAATTCTAAATGTTACAGACAACAGATTGAATGATTTGACTACTTATATAAATTACAATTAGCCTTAATACATAATATAATTACAGTATTTCAGTTATAACGTAGACAGATCTAAAACACTTAAAACTCGGCTAACTTCCTGTCTACAACTTAGTAGATTCACAGTAAGATAATGCAAGTAATACCTCGAGTAACGATAAATGTAAAAGTAGCTGGGTGATGATGTACTAAAAAAAAGAGAGGTGTCAAGGGACACCCGGATGGAACGAAGTTTACGATAATTTTATTTATTACAATTCCTTCACTAATTAATCGCTAATAAAAAAATTATCGTCGCGACACCACACTGTGAGAGACATGCGCACGCCACACAGCTTACAATAGCTTAAGCACGTCGTCCCAACCACGTTTCCAGGCTTTATGTCTGAGTTTTGGAAATATCAATCCGGCGACGACATACACACAGTGGTTACTATAGCAAAAAGAGTCGTTAAAACTTTTCGTAAGAATTTTTTCCGGCTAGCCCCCTTTCACAACGCGCGATAAGGAACTTCGTTCCAAAACACCGAGCAAACCTCGGTCATTCAGGTAAGTACTGTCATTATTATATGAGGATGAATCGAAAGTCCGCTCATTGCTTCTAGGACTGTGAACCTGTTAAGATATGAAGTTTTACACGAAAAAATTCTTAATTTTTCTTTTTCATTTTGCAAAATTCTTGGGGTGCGAATTTCAAATAGTTTTTTATTTCATGATAACCTTCGGGATTCGTAAAGTACTCTGGTAAAGCTTGATGCATAGATTTCAAGCTGGTGTAGTTTCTCTTGCGAGCTTTGTATTGTTCGTACCAGTTGGGATCGCTTTTCATACGTCGGTATCTCAATCTTTCGTTTAGGCGTTTTCTTTCTAACAACGCTTGCCTTTTGCCCATATGGTAGAAGTAACCTGAAACCGAAATATAGGTTAGAGAACTGATAGAAGAATATATATTACCTTTTATACTTCTACTATTATTGTTATACAATACGACTAGCGACTCGCCGATTCGACTCATTATGCATATTATACATGTATATTTTCTCCTTGAATCTATTAAAAGCAACATCAAAATTTATAAAACCCTGTAACATTAAAAAGTTATCATCCTTTTTTGTCTCTAAGGTAAGATATGAAAGGAAAAAAATATTTTATTGCTTTGATTATTAATAGATTGAAATGATCCTGAAGGCGTACGTGGAGTTTATTTATTTTAGAATATATAGCCAAAACAAAATAAAGGATAACCTACGTGTGGTAAGTTTGTTGAAGTGCAATTTTGTTACTATTAACATAGCAATTCAGCAATCTTACCACGTCATGTTACTGTGTAGGTACTTATGGTCTTAAAATAAATATGGTTTCATATTTTAGGGATGGGAAAAATAAATATCGATGTTTCAAATTATAAAGATTTATTTAAGAAATTAGACAATGAAAAGTTAAAAAAAATAATTGAATGTAAATCAAAATGGAATTATTGGATTGTTTTTATAAAAAAATTAATTAATGTAACATTCATTTATGTCTTTCATTAAAGCAATTCAAGCAGAAGTTTCTTTTACATAAATTACATTCAGTTAAAATTTTCTTAACTTTTCTGTCAGCTTGACGACTTGTTAAAAATTTTCGAAGCTTTTGATAGCATCCAACACACATTCTCTTTTTTCCGCCCTTTACTAAATGATGTTTAGGTTTTGTTGCGGGTTCTGAAAATACAAATATTATGAAAGATCTTGCTGGAGTAAGCGATAGTAGTGTTTTATACAATTACCTATATCAGTGTCCAAGTCCTTTTCTGATAAAGTTTCAGTAATTTTATCCACGAATTCTCGCTTTGGCATTTTATAACCATCATAGATGGAATTGCATAAAATCCAGGCATTAACGACAGCTGTACTAAATAATAACTCCATTATGACTTTCGCTACTTTCAAGACGCTCATACAAGGTTTTTCGCAACATACTTCTTTATATTATTATAAATAAAATACCTTCAATAATTGATTTATATTTATTTATACATAAAATAACTTAATAATATTTTAATTGTACTTAAGGTTAAACAATAACCAACTACAAAACAGTAACAGTTCAAAATGCTTATAAAGACATTTTATGTGTTTTTTTTTTAATTTATCTATACAAATAAATAAAATTAGATTGTTTATATGTAATATTAAAATAACCGCTTTTTACTGAATGCGTAAGTATGTTTACTAGTAGGTACATATACCAAAATAGTAATATTAGAATTTATGTATGTCTGTCTTTCTTTCTGTCTGTTTGTGTCCGCTAATCTCTGAAACGGCTGGACCGATTTTCTCTGGACGGGACTTTCACTGGCAGACAGCAGCTATAACAACGGTATTGCGTCGACGATACTGCAATAGCGCTGATCTACTATTTGCAATAGTGCGTAACTACAAGGTTGACTACTTTTCAGGAGA
>DVZL01000459.1:0-23070 GCA_018236625.1 Lasaia peninsularis
ACAATACAAAGTTAAATTTCGCCAATTTTTGTGATGTTAGTATAGCTCAGTTGGGAAATCGGGCGCCTTAATACGCAGAATCCCAGGTTCACAACCCAGTCTGTTCGATACTTTTTTTTCTTTTTTTTTTGAGTTCCTTCTTTTTGTCTTTTTGTGAGTAAACTGTTCCTGGAGGCCCTACAGAAACAAGAAAAACATTGTAAATTATGTCAAATACAATTTCAAAAATATATGATGTAGTAACCAAACACCGAGCAAAGCTCGGTCATCCAGGGACTTCCTCTTATTAAGTTATTATGCTAACACGCCGGTTTCGGAATCTTTTGACATCACCCTCTGATTATACACGAGCTCTTCTGACGTAGTAATGAGTAACTTAAGCTCATATTATTTTTTAATTATACGTATAAAATAACTATCTGATCGGCCCAACTTCGCACGGTTAGTTCGTAGTTGACATAATGACAACAGCGCCACCTGGATCCAATTGTATTTTTAGATCATACTGGAAACCATCGAAATATCCGTATAAAATTTCAACCCAATTGATTAAGTTTTAGAAGTTATATGAAATAGATAAGTACGGATTCTTACTACACGTTTTCCCATTACCCGTTTTCTCGTAGGAACGGGGCATTTTCCCGCGTTAAAAAATAGCCTATGTTCATCAGGGATAATGCCGGCTTCTAATGGTAAAAGAAATTTTCAAATCTGTCCAGTCGTTTCGGGAACCACAACAAACAAATCTTTCCTCTTTATAATATAAGTATCGATTTAATTGACACGCGGATGCAGTCGCGGGCAGTTACTGTAATCGGAATGCCACCGACCTCGAGGACGAATAATGTTTATATTCGCATTTTAATGTAGGTAACTCACCCTAACATCTGTCTTCTTTTTCAAGTTTTGATCACGTCATTTTGAATTGAATTGAACTTGTGTTTTCCTGTGTTTCTTTTTTAACCGACTTCACAAAGTAGTTTTTAATTCATCTATAATTATTTTCTGTATGTTCGAAACACGATTATTTAGTTTGTTAAAAATAGATTTTGATATGTTTTTTTCAGAGTGTTTAAATTATATTTACCGATTTGGTGGTATGTTGAAGCATACGGATTTCTAAATAATAAGAAATAGACGTCGCTAATAAATATAACAGTTATTGGGCGTTGCCAACATGTGGTTTAAATTTTAAGCCCTTTAAGTTAAGTTTAATAACTACACAAACTACTCACTGAAATATGACAATTTCTAGTACTTAGGTAATGGTAGCAGGATTCAAGGATTATATCAAACCGGGAATTAAGATCTAGATAGTCACGATGTTAGAGAAGTGTCTGTAGTTAGACTTGTTTATAGTTTACTCAACGAGAAAAAGCGCCTGTCAAGGTTTCCTAGAAAACGTCTAATATTCTTGAACACATTTAAATAAAATTTTGAAGGAGTTAAAATTATAAGTCCGGAAAATAATAAAGTAGTCTCTCGTGTTAATTATTTAAACATTCATTTAGATGGTTATAAAATTTGTATTCGATTCTACAACAATAATTATCGTCAATAACATTAAAATCTTGAGTCTAAAATGAATATGTTATTTTTACTGTAGTACAGTAGTCTTATACCTACTATCTGTTAAAATGTAGAGAAGCTTCTATAGGATTGAACGAACATACGTTTTTATTTATTTATAATGTATAATATAATAAATATTAGGATTCAATTCAAACTTTAATTGAATAAAATTTGTTTATGTAACACTATTAATTTAAATAGTAAATAAATAAAGTTAGAATTGGTAAAAGTTTGATTATCTGTGACAGTATAGTCACTGCTCGTTTCTCTTACTAAATTTTAAAACCAAATCGCCTATAAATATTTGATAAAATCTTTGCTCAGCTAGTTATTTAACAGTTTTATTAAGATTAAGCTAACACTACTAATTTAAATAAACGATATACATAGTAATATGACTGCAATTTCTACAGTAATATTACAAAATTATATCTCTATCAATACATTACTGTATTAAAACCCAAGTTTTAATGACTTGTTACCGCGTATCTATTGTAAAAACAGAATTAAGAAGTGGATAAATAATGCTCGGATTCAATATTTATATTTTTATCTGTGAGGCCAGCTGGCAGCTTCCGTGTCGCGGCCGACCGCGGCAGTTCACGGCTCTAGGCTCTACCACGGTCCACGTACCAACACCGCACCGCGCTCGCCCGCCGTTTCCCGCGTATGCCCCTTCCCTCCTTCTCCATCCATCAGTCAGTCAGTTGTTTACACGCGAAGGGGATAGTCGTACGCGACCCGTCTCGTTCGACATTCACGCGTACAACTGGGTCACGAGGTCCGAACGCGTATTGGATAGGAAATCATATTTGTTCAGTGTTGTGAATGATTTCAGTGAGAGTGTTTTTAAATTTTTATAATAACAAATCAGCGGTGCTTTTGAAGTGTACGTGATGCGGGCGTAAGCGCAGCGCATGACGTGCTACGAAACGTTGAGAGCTTCGGCACCCGCCGCGGACGCCCCCATGGCGCACCACTTCGTCAAGTGGTGGCGCAACAAATTTAGGAGAGGATACAAGAAATTTAGCAGTAAGTATTGACATAGTGATTTTAAATATACGAGCACCACAGCAGTTATCACAAAATAAACAATTCTGTACCCTAATTTTAATTCAGTATGAATGAAACAATATGTTTTCGCATCATCAAAGTCTACTAATATTCGTATCTCATAAATTTATTTCAAAAGAGAATACATATATAACTATAGTCATTTAATACAAAATATACACTCATTCAAGTTAGAGATCCATAAAGATAATAAAACTGTTCATTCATTTTCAAACTCTATAAATATATTTATTTACTATAATTTTCATTTAAGATTATAAAGAAATGCCATTTTTTTTTAAATATATATGCTATATTTGAACTAAAACCAATAAAAGTCAAAGTGTACATATTTGTTGTATGCTTATATTATTTCAAATGTTTTTATCCCATTCATAACAATTTTATTGAGAGATATAGGTATGTATAGATACACATTATTGATAGCATACAATTTAAAAACAAATATGATCATCTACATGGAACTATTTTTTATTTGACTCTACATTTCAGTATATTTAGATTTAGCTCTATGTTATAATGAGTTGTTGTTTAGGAATACAATGTTGTTTAACAATCACTTTTAATTATTTTGTTATCTGAGTAGAGTTCTTTCTGCATTAACTCGTTCAGATTTAGCTGTACAGATGTAGCGGAAAGAAGACTGTTCTTGCCACCACAAATTATTATCATCATCTGTTGTTGTTGCTGAATGTTTGTTGCTGTATGACACAAAAACAGTTTGACTCTTCATACATATAAGCAAACATTAATCTTATTGTTGATGACTATATTTAAGTATTCTCTACATCAACAGTAAGTTTTATTCTGTTGTATGACTCAACAACTCTGAACAATAATTATGAAGGTATATTAGTTTTAGTTGTGTTATCTACGCCTCGAATTCTATTCAATAAATATAACAATAGTTGTTATATTTTCATAATTTTACATACCTAAAATAACAAGTAAATAACTCATAATAAACACAGATTTTATTATTGTTACTGTAGAAGCATATAAAAATAATAACACGTTTAGATTTTTAAATACTATAAATTATTATTTTTTATTTTAATACAATATATATCAAATCTTAAATTATGTTAAATTAAATTAATTAATTCCGTACATTTGCACGCGAATATTAACTGTGTTTAAATAATTCTACACATATTTAACTTTTGTCATGTACTGAAATTTTTATAATGTATAATTTGTTTATTTCAAAATTAAGTTAATCACGTCATTATTTTATTATATTGTCTAATACTTTTTTTAAACTCTATAATTTATTACTACTACTTATTATGAATTCTGCCAAACAACTTATTATTGAAAAATATTTTTTAAATAGCCAACCGGTTTCACGTTTTACAGCATCATCAGGGGTATGATGATGCTGTAAAACACAAAACCGGTTTGCTATTTAAAAAATAATTTTCAGTTATAAGTTTTTTGTGAAAAAGTGTGTTTCTAATTAAAAATATGAATATGTGGAAGTTTCACCAAGCGCCAACGCTGAATAATATAGAATAATTTGGTTCAACTTTTTTAGAATTTCTATAAATATGCCAAGGTCAGAACTTTTACACAGGAAGTTTGTTTTTACACGCCGACAACATACATTGAAAGCAACTAAAGTGTCCAGCAGACAACCGGATTTTTGTCTTTTTGAAAGTTTTGCATTTGAATTGCTACTAAAACGCTAGATACAGCAATGTAAACGTACGTTTTAACGAATACAAGGGATTTTCAGTATACAATACAGAAATTTAGCTACTTACATGTGTGTATTTTCCATATCCCTTTTTTACTAATTTGGATAATAATTATAACCCTCCTTCGCATTTGACGCGCGTTTTATTTGCATTTTTTTATCGAAACAAACAATATTGATTCAGAATAGGTTTGTTAAAAACACTCCGTAATAAAAAAAAGAATTTATAAGAACAATATTCACCTATGTATCTAAAGGAAAATTTCATGTGAAAGATCAGCTGATCATATACATCGTAGCAGTAAATACTTTCTGGAATTGCGAATAGTTTTGTACTATTTAGGATCGCAAGTTCTAATTTTACATTTGTAGGCGTTCATTAACCTAGTGGATATAGCATTCACTGCTCATTGATAGATTGATAGAGGACTCGTAGATACAAGAAGCGTATTCAAATAGCGTCAGGCATAGTTTAAGTAACTTAACTTTAATATAATACGTTTATCTATTATACACATGCTTTGCACGTTTTATTGTGACCTATTGCTTGGATAGACATAAAAATAGTTATTACAAACAATAAAACTGGAACACATCTAAAATTATACAAATACCTGTTATATTATTTTAATTTGTATATTTATGTACCAATTTTATAATAACAAAAAAAAAAATAATTTTATGTAGACTGAGCAAAGTTTTGACATGATCAAATATTATAGAGATGGGTATTGTTTTTTCCCCAGCACTTAAATCTAAATTAAATAATAAATTACAAATATTTGAAAAAAATTAAATGAAATATCTTATGTTTATTTTTTCCCCTTTACCAGCCCTTTCATTCCTACTAAGTATTTAGTTTATTATTTAAATATTAACGTATAAGCTTTATTTAATAACATTTTAATGACGGCAATTTGAATACGTATACAAAATCACTAGATTTTATACACCGTAAACATATTTTATTGCACAATAAAAATATTTTAAACTATTCCATACCTACCTCAATCTTCAAAGTACATAGTTAAGAAAAATGGAGCTTCCGCTCTGAGACAGCTTTCATCTGATATTAGTTACTTCAAAGTATTGCGATGCTTTGATCTCGTCCTATTTAGTTATAGCTGAACACTTCAATTAGGCGACGATACATGCATTTTTCGTTTTAAGCCGTTACATAAAATGTTAGAAAGGCCTAACAACAAAGTTTGTTACGATTATTTATACAAACCGAGCCGTACCACTCATTTGATTAACTTCAAAGTGAAATTTTGAAAGCACTCGTCGAAGCGGAGACAATGATGCCTTTTATTTGACATCAAAGAATTCACCGCTCGAGGTTTAACCCTTCTTAGAATGGAAAAATAAAATCCGCCAAGTGCAAGTCCGCCTTATATAATTTATGTTCTTTAAACTTTTTATGGTACGTACAAATAATATGAAACGTGGTCGGAGTAGTTTTTTTTAAAGTTTATATTTTCATCGGTTCAGCAGTTGTAGTGTATATTGTGAAGTTTGTAACTATCACTACACTACATATTATAAAACAAAGTCACTTTTTTGTCTATCCCTATGTATGCTTAAATCTTTAAAACTAAGACTTTTGATGCGGATTTTTTAATAGATAGAGTGATCCAAGAGGACGGTTTTTATGTATACATATAACATGTATAGTAGGTATACCCTTGCGAAGCCGGGGCGGGTCGCTAGTTTATAATAATTTCGATAGTTTTTTTTTGCTAAAAGGACTGATTTGTTAGGCCGGCTAATAAAAAAACTGATTCTTAGAAAGGAACAATACTATGTTCGTATACGTAAAAGGATACAAAGCTAAATATTTTTGAAAAGCTTCAGAGATGACTCTATAAAAAAATATAGAGACTTCTCTCTCAGGAATACTAAACAAATCATCTTTTGCTAATATTTTATACTAATTATCTTTGCTATGAGGCTCGTTTCTTTTTTTAAGGTTTTGGCTGAAATACTTATGTCTAAAGCGTGGTAGCGTTTTGAAATAGAAAAAAAAAACTGCGGAATTTGATACAACGACCCTCAACTCTGATATAGATATTTAGCTTTGCTTTCTTATATAACAATTTATTTATTGCGTATTGTTATCTCTGAAGAATATTTAGTACACAAAACAAACCATACAATATAATATGGCCACGCAACTAATGGAGTTCTAAAAACACCCGATGGCGCATCGCGTAATGACAGTAATGAGGCCATGAATATGGTTTACGCGTCTGGTACACTCAACGCGAACGTTGTTATTTGTAATGATGTTCTATATAAAAAAAACAGCCAAGTACATGTCGGACTTGCGCATGAATGATTCCGTATCGTATCTATTATCAGCTGCCAATGTCAGGCGGGCTCGTGTTTAATAACAACTTTTATAATATATATATATATATATAAGTCAAATAAACAGTTTTTGTAATACAGGAATACCCTGATAGTTTTAGTACATAATATTCCGAAAACTAACTCTGCGTTGGGGTATAGATAATAAGCCTTTAATTTTATCGGCTCTCCGAGGATCCCAACGTGTGTTTATACAACCGAAGGAATAAAATACCTAGCCTTAAACATTAACATGAACACTTTGTGGAATACTTATACATAAATGAACCACTTGTTATTCTTGTCAAAAGAAACAAAACATAATAATTTATAATAAAAATAAATAAATATCATCACTCCCATAACTCCGAAAGGGTAGGCCGAGGTACATATTCATGCATCCACGATTAGCCAAAGTGAACAAAAATCGGGCAAAAATCCAATCTCAGGCTATGTTATCTTTTTCAGATAAACTGAAAGAACAAATTTCCCCACCCGGATATCGAGCCTGGGAAGGGATCTCATGCGTCAAAGTTGGACATCGACTCGATTCTTATAGTCTGACAAAAAGATGGCCTAATTTTGATACAGAAAGCCAGACAGGAGATACTTAAACTTAATTTATGTATTTTTGACTCTTTTTCTCTTCGCCTTAACCCATACTACAGTTTTTTTACCCGGGTCCGGCTATATCCGGGTATTTGATTCTTTGGTTCTCGGGTCTTATCAAATATTTATTATATAACAATGTATCTTGTTTTGTATTCATTAAACTAAAAATGTGACCGATTGAAGAATTTGTTTATTTAATAATATGTTAATTTTACACATGCCATGATAACAGAAGTAAATAACACTATTATTGTAACTGGTTGGCTAGTTATATTATGTGTGTGGTAACTATAGTAAAAAAAGTTAATTTTTGACATGTTTGTAGTTTTTTTCCGAGTTTTACAAATTATTAATACCCGGGTATTTAAAAAAGTACTCGAGACCCGGGTATCTAAAATTGTCGGGTATTTGAAAATCCTAGCCCATATTGTATACAAATGATATCGGGTCGGTTAGTAGTAGATACCTGGTGAGTGGCTGCGTTCCGATCCGGTGTTAAAATTTTAGAATTATATAGACGTTTCACAATTGCTTGTAAGGTCTATATAAAATAAAAATATCTCTATTCTATTCTAATCTTGGGGTTTTAAAAAGGGTAGCAGTTTTACACATAGCGACTCCAATCGGACCTCTGCAACCCAGAAGGGAAACTAAGCCCAATTTTAGATTAGGTCGAATTTAAATACACGAATCCGGGTTTCCTCACGACGAGTTAAAGGAAAACCTTTACTGTAAGAGCACTCAAATATATTGGTACCCCTATAAAATATACTAACCTTTTTCCGACATCATTCTGTAAAAACTTATATGCGCGTCTGTACTTTAGTAGAGTACGAAATAATTCTTGAGAATACAGTCATCGATCAAAATTATGTGTACAAAACTAAACACATCAAAAGATATATTTCTTTCAGAGATGAAAGAATGTTAAATTCAGATCTCAATAACGAGTTAGGTTTTCGAAATAAAATGTCTGCACACTTCGAAATCATAAAGATTAACTCTCTCTCCATATTCCATAACGATTGCATGTTTTCAATAAGACTTAGAGGTACGAGGTCCGGGCTTTGATTCCCAAGTAGGGCAACTTGTTCTGATAAGTTTTTTCATTTAACTCAAAAACATAACGTTGCTTGAGATTGAATTTGTGCGACGGGCTTACCTCCTGTCACAATATGGGATCTGCTTGTCTGCTAATCGTAGATGAGTAGGTATACTACTGCCTATTATATTCGGAGTACGGGCGTAACGATATTTTCTATATTAATAATTTAGGAATACCCTTGCAATGTTTCAATTATTGTTCTAATTTTTAATTTTAAATTGCCCAACCGGTTCCGAATTTCGTCTTCGAGGCTGTGTGGCATTATAAATATCCAATATCTATTCAAATTTCACATTTATATCATAGGGATATAGTACCTGTAGATAATAATAAAGCTTTATTAACATTTAAATAATAATCAATGCCATTGTCCGATTGAATTCCGCATACAAGTTCTGTTTATATACATGCGTAGATCAAAGGACTTCTCAATAAAAAGTAACTTTTTTTATAGTACAAGAAAGCCAACAGGCACACGGGTCTCCTGATGGTTCTTACCAACCGTATCCTATAGACACTATAGATGTTGTAGGTGCGCCGCTGCCCTGTGGTCCGGCTGTTAGACCTTATGTGCAAGTTTACCGGCTACCCTACCTTCCGGACCGGAACACGACAATGTCATTATGGCGGCAGGAATAGAGAAGGCGGTGGATCCCTACCCGGGCGAGTTGCTGCACAGCACTCTACCACCAGTGGTCTATTTGGTAGTGACCCAGTTAACCTATGCTCGCCTCTTACGAGCTGCCTGGTAGGAAAGCAGTTGGTCTATTCTACACAGACTCGGACCAACACGGTGAAAACGGATATCTTCATGGATCTGGGTGTTTATTTCATTAATTTCGGCATCTATTTTTATTTCTTAAGGAAGTGAAAAAGCACACGGCTCTTCTGATGGTAAGATAAACCTAAAGACACCATAGATGTTGTAGGTGCGGCGCTTTGAGGTATGAAATACCAGAAAATCTGTGCACGTAACAATCCTATCTCAAGACGGCATTGCCCCCTTACCTATAATGTCTATAGGCGAAATAATTACCTTGTATTTAGAAACTGACAACGTATTTTTATCTACATTGTCACGCTCCTCTGTCACGGTGTTAGTGACCTGATGAACTAAAACTTTTTGTAACGTAATAAACTATGCGCACTGTTGTAAATCTCTAAATGATGTCACAGTATTATTGAACAAACAAGCTTTGACTAGTCTACTTGACAATGGTATTCTATCACTTTTTGAAAACCATCTATTATCGCTGTTTCATAATACATATAAAACAAAGTAAAAAATAAACTATAAAACAAAATTGCTCCTCGCTGTTTGTCCTTATTCATTATATTTATGTCATTATTCTCTTAAAAGAACCCAACAGATCTTAGTGCGCTTTTTCAATAGATAGATTGATTTTTTTCTAAACGCGTGAACTAATTACGAAATAAATTGGGTCACGTTCACAGCATGACTCAGATGAGACATGGACTTACAATTCAATTGCTTTTTATAGAGGGCTATATAATTTTGCAAGTAGAATCGTCTTCGTCGTAGCCTATTTCCGTTTTTATATTAGATCATATCAGGGTTGGCTACATAATCTAGGCGATTTGACTAGGGCACCAATTTTTACACAGAGCGACTGCAATCAGAACTCTGAAACCCTAAACGGAACAACGCTTAATCCTAATTAGGTCTAATTCGAATACACGAATCCGTGTTTTGTCGCCATGTTTTTTTTTTCTTATCTTTTATGCGATAAGACAGCGTACAACATTTATTTATATTATTTTCTAATTAAATGAAGCAGATCGATATGTAACAAAGTGATTTAAAGCCATCCATATTAAGAGACAGACAGACAGAGTTACTTTCGCATTTATAATAAAATGCGAAAGTAACTCTGTCTGTCTGTTACGCTTTCACGCCTGAACCACTCATTAGATTTTAATAAAATTTGGTACAAAGATAGAGTTGAACTTGAGGAAGGACATAGGCTACTTTTTATTGCAAAAAGGGGGGGAGGGGTTAGAGGAGGGAATGAATATTTGTATGGAAATATCTTGATGACATATAAATATAACCGATTCGTTTTCATGGTGTGAAAGTCACACGCGGGCGAAGCCGCAGGCTGCAGCTAGTTTTTTATAAATAAATAACAAAATAAAAAACAGACTCATAGAAAAAGTAGACAAGAGCATTGTAGACATAAATAGTTATTAATGCTAAGCATGAAACCTTGAAAACAAGCATGATTCTCCTTATGGTAAGAGACAACAGTGACCTTTAGACATCATAGACGAATATGGTCGGGCTTTTAGACTGTTCAGATATCCTACCTTCTAAACCGGAATGTGACAATGTCATTATGGCAGCAGGAATACGTAAGGCGGTTGATCCCTATCCGGGCGAGTTGCTGCACAGCACTCTACTAACAGTGGTCATTTTGAAAGTGACCCAGTTAACCTATGCTCGTCTCTTACGAGTTGCCTGGTAGGAAGGCAGATGGTCTATTCTATACTCGTTGTTACATGACACGGTCCATCATGGGATACCGGAATTGAATTCTACAAACTATTGTACTTTGCAGCTGGTACAAACTAGTGATTTGAGATTTTCATTGGGTAACATTATTCACAGGACGATTATAAAACTACAGGCTGATTATAAATTAACGTTAAACACATTAATGTTTCCTTAATCATTCTGTAGACAAAATGTCTGCCGGAAAATATACTTTTTTAAGAGTAATACGGAAGGAAAAGAGCATTTCCTTCGGTCTGTTTAGATGTTTTTTATGCTAATACGAGATTTGGTGGACTTCCTCTCAGCAGGATAATTATTTACAGTCGCGGTCGCTCGCCCTTTCGAAATTATCTTAAAATGGCGGTGAGACAATAGAGACTTCTTTCATCTTTAAACTACAAAAATTTACGCTATTTGACTGAAGGACCTTACTGGAATACGGCTACGTAATATATATTTTGGCGCAAAGAATATGGCTTCTGAATTGGAAATAGTCGGCTAACATAAAACACAAAATCAAATCCAAACGTTAGGAATTACATAGACAACGTATAATGCTTATCATCTTATCTGATTATATTTTTTCTTCCATACTAGGTAGGTGTACAATTGTTACTATGTACTTTCCGTTTTTACATCAAAACGGCTGAACCGATTTGAGTTGATTTCAATATAGATGTTAATAAGTCAGGAGAATTATTTAGTCCACTTTTTATCCTGATGCCTTTACGGAGTTTTGCATGAGGGCAAAATGATTTCACCATGCAAGCGGCAGCTATTATACTATCAAAAATTTGTTTAATCAAGTTGGATCCACGTAAGACCCCAAAAACCCTTCACATCCAAAAACAAACACCACATAGCACTATAACTTTCAATTTAACCGCCCGCGATTAACGCTGTTAATACACAATTTGAAAAACCCCACAAACAAATGTATGTAAATCGACCAACTTTATGTAAAAGGCCACGATAACAATACCGAAACCCTCTTGCACTTATTTACAAACATTTTAAACCTTATCCCCCTGTGATAAGTGTGGAGTGAGTGTATTTGTGTATTTGTTAGGGTAGAAGCGTTCAGAAACTGCTTACTCGAATTAGCGCATCAAACGGGCGGAGGGGGGAAAATTAGAAAAGTCTCCCCCCTCTCCATCGTTCTGCACGTCATAAACTGACGATTTACGGTAACGCCGGGATTAGCCTGTTTGTCTGTGCATTGGGAACTTGCCCCTGGAAGGTCGATTGTTTCGTATTTGCATTCAAGATTCTACTCCCTTGATTAGCTTGGCTTTTGGTTGGAAATGCAAAGAGGGTTTCTTAGGGGCATTTGTATTCTTATAAGTATTTGTAGATTGCATTAAAAACGCTATTGACAACCTTTGTGTACGTTGGATAGCAATGAAACTGCAAAGAAGCGTATAAGGTGATCCTGAGTCCTGTATGGACCTGTTTAAAGTAATACGACAGGCTATAGAATAAATAAACTGACTGAGTGCGAGTTGGACTAGCTCTCGAAGGGTCTCGTACTATATAGGAAAAAACGTCAAAAAATTCACGTATTTTTTATAAGAGCATCCTGTATATATTCTTTTGTATTTAGTACTGTTTGTTATATAAATACATCATCATTGAAAATTTCAACTATCTTCTCGCACTTGGCCGGTTTCATTAATGCTTTATCTAGTGCCTAACGTTTTTAATTATTAGACTATAGGTCTTGAAAGACGTAGAGGAAATCTGTCATAATCAACTACTTCAAGGTTAATTACCCGAGTCCATCAACTAGAGTAATCTCTAGTTAATTGAGGTTTCACTCGCCGTAATCCGTATCAAGGATGTTGCGCGAGCGCATGATTAATCCTACATTATATCGATTCCTTTCATTATTCCCTTAAGATATACGTTAATCCTTTTTGGCCCTCGCCTCCCCGGGATATTGTTGGCTATAATTACGTGGGTGGCGACCTCTATTGACAGATATTGATGTTTTTAATCTGATGTTAGGTTAAACATTAGTATGCGAGGTTTGATTTGTGGCCGGTCGGCTCATTCAGCCGTAATTATTGGATTTCGGTGTTATATTTATTAGTATTTTTAAAAACCCTTCCAGTGCCAATTTACAAAATATAAATAATTGAGTGACAAGTTTAGTATGAAATGGTGATTGGGAGAATTATAATATTTATAGTAAGTTATTTAGTTCATATAAACTATTGTCCCTTATTTTAGCTCCTAAGGAGTTCAATTTTGAAAAATCCTTTCTTATTAAATACGCATACCTTGACTTTCCTCTTATGACGTATAAGAGAAAAGTTAAGGTGTGCGGAATTTTAAGTTACTAGTCCTAAGCCTGAGCGTTGATACATTGGTCTATCAGTTTTGTCTTTTATGTATACATAATATCTATATAAATAAATTTAGATAGAGAAATGTGTTGTTAAGCGCAAAATTCGAGAATTGCTGAATCGATTTCGCTCATTCTTTTTTTATAATATATTAATTTATTATTTTAAGCATGAGAATGGTTCTTACGGAGAGAAAAATTAAAAAAAAATGCCTGGAAAAGCTTAAAACAATACCTTTCTATATTAATATACAATTTCATAATAACACTTAAAAGACAATTTCAACTTTAATACCATGATATAAAGTTTAAAAGTTTTAGTGGAGGAGTTCCGGGAAGTCAAAGCAATAGGTTGACATTAGTATCGTATTTAAATATTTGTCAATATTTTATATAAAAGTCGTTTAAAAATCAAATTTAATTTAAAAATTAAAATGAAATAGAAAACTAAAAAATATTAAAAAAGCTTTTATTAAACGGTCTAAAAATTAGAATCATACTTTAAAAAAGATTCTTGGATAGACCACCATATTGGATTTAGAATGACGTCACATTAATTTTCGAGTTACTCTCAACGAGCCCTTTCATTTGATACCCATTTTGTAGTACATTAAAAATAACTATTCCGCCATCTTGATTGATACGCCATATTGGATATATAATAACGTCACGTACTGTGCCGTGCATTGCCATCCAAACTAAACGTGTATACAAAGTTTCAGCTCAATCGGATAAATATAGCTTCAAAGTTGTGTTCTAAGATTCTACGCGAACATACATACATTGCAAGTGAAATAAAAGTTCGGTATATCATGTTTCTAGTCCGGTAATACCGGTAAAGTATTACCGGACTAGAAACATGATATACCGAGAAATATCTAGATCCATAACATGAAAGGTTTTACGAACTTAAAAAAAGCTCCCCCTCACAGCTTTTTCGCGAAGCTTTGACGAAAATTCGGAATCAGAGAGCTTTTATTCTCGTGGACACATACAAAGGATACTTTTGCTTTTCGACAATAATAGAACTACCTACTCCCGGTTTCAAAATCAGAATCATAGACACATATTGAGGATTCTCACCAAAAAAAACTCAAGAGGCTTTTATTCGCTTTAGAAAAAACTTCCAAAACGAATATTTTTCATGTATGTCCAGAGTGAAATCTGAACTGATTCTATTTTTCTTAATAAGCGACTTTGCTAACGGTCCCATTGGAAATTGAGAGAAACTCTCAAATTATTTGAAAACTTAGCCAAAAACCGTTACGCTTATATCTCCGAAAGGGTAGACAGAGTTAGATATGAAATATTAAAATGATTGTTTTATGTTTACAAAGTACATATCCCAAACCACATTTTTAGAATTTTTTCTCACTGTCTGTCTGTTTGTACCCGCTAATCTCTGAAACGGTTGGACCGATTTTGACGGAACTTTCACTGGCAGACAGCTAATGTAATAAGGAACGGCTTAGGCTACTTTTATTCCAGAATTTTATTCCAGAAAATATGTGCAAATTAAAATTAATTAAATAAGAACGCGGACGAAGTCATGGGCAATGACAGTCTGATGTAGAACGAAGAACATATAGGTTACATTTTTTATATACAAACCATTAAACAAAAAACCGCCCTCGGTGTTGCCACAACAAAAATTATCTTTCCCATTCTCGATTCAGTATTTCGAAACGTCGCCTTTTATTAAAGACAAATCCCACAGGTACGGCCAATACATCATATTTCAATACGTTACGCGTTAGGACACATGATCACCTCCATTACTGCTCGTCTCCCGACGGATTAGCGACGTCGACGTCGAGTAATGAGATGGCGAAAATATTGGAAATAACATGCGACAATAATGAAACAGATAATAAGTGGAAATGTAGGAACGCAGCTGCGGCTCCGGCGTCCGCTAGGGGCGCTGGTGTCGCTACACAAGACAATATTTTAATTTGATAATAATTTACACATTTTTGCAAATATATACCTATGTAATGCATATAATGAAATAAATATGTCATTGTTTTAACTGTGATTAAATCTATAAGCCATTTTATTACTTTACCTATTTTTATATTTATTGATTATATGATTTTACCAAAACGATTTTTTAAAATAATATTGGCAAGGGCGTAAGTCTATCAATCTCTTATTCTTAGCATATCAAATGAGATTTAGCAACGGAAAATACACTAATTTCTTCATAAATATTTCTCTTGTGCACTTTAACTGTTTAAAATTATACGAAATGATACTAAAGATAACTAATTTTACTTAAAACGCACACGAAATTCAATAATTACAAAAAATGCGTCAATTTTTTCTCTCATTCCCGCCAAAACTCCCAAAACAATTTGACACTTCAAATGCATTTGCGACACCTAACGCCATCTAGTTATCGCGTTCCAAACTTTTGCTTATCCAAGAAAACATAAGTCAAATTTACCAATTAAAAATAAATTCTGATAATATTTTTTTAAATGTACTAACACTTCCATTTTGTCGTATTAAAACCTGGATATTTGCCTTACAACATAATAATGGCACCGCACGCCAAAATGATGGATTAACGTCACACGAGAGTTTTCTTTAAAACCGCAAACAAAGGCTCCAGTAAAATTGCATCCAGCTAATATTCCCTTGCCAATCATCTCACCGAGTCAATTTTCAATTTTCCCTGTTAATAAGCGCGTCAGCTTCCCGCCTTAGCACAATATCGACACTTTTTTTATTGCGTGCCACTCAACTGAGACGGAAAAGAATTAGGTACAGCCACCGGTATATTCTGCATTATTTTTAAAGCCGTCTGAATCTATTGGACTATTATAAATGAAACGACTTATAATTAGTAGGTAATATAAGTACCTATGTAATATTATGTAAAAAAAGTTATGTTAACTACATACTTATAACTCAAAAACGGCTAAACCGAAATGGCTAAAAATTTGTGCTGAGGTAGCTTGGAACCAGGAGACGGACTTGGGATACTTTTTGTCTTGTTCCGTTCTCAAGAACTTTTGTGTGCATATCTAATATTAATATTATCTAATAACTTTCATACCCCTGACTGCGGGCGGAACGAAGTTTGCCGGTACAGCTAGTTTTCAATAAAGAAAATGAAAATTTATTTTATTAGATATTAATGTGTATATTATTCAATAAATAGAATAGTATTAGTAATTTGTATCCGACATTACGCACAAGTTCCCGGGTTCAAATATCTGTCGGCTAATCGTGGGTGAATAAGTACCTCTGCCTATCCCTTCTATATTGGGGTATAAAGGCGTAACGATAGTTGTGATTTTAAACTAAGATGAATATATAATATTTAATAAGTAATTATGCACGTTTGAACTTACGGTTGCATGAAAGATTCTATGAAGAAAGTTGCTCTCAGCACGACCTCAACAATATCCTATGTCCCTTGAGCCAGATTTCAGTCAATCTGATAGAAATGACTTAATGTATTTTGCTTGCTTGAACAATGAAAAAGTCTCTCCCATAGAACGTATCTTGTGAGCTTAAAGTGAAATCAAAATATTTCACCATGAAAAATTATTAAAATATTAACTTAAACTAACGTTCTAACTAACTAATAAATATGGAATTTATTTGCTATATGATACCATTACTGCTCTAAACGCAACGTACGTGTATCAACTTCTTCAATATGATACTCAACGTTTCAACCAAGTCGCATTGGTCGTGGTTAATTGGTTTTGATCCTACTTAATTTTACGTTTTTAAAATCAAGTACTAAGTTTTGTAACACCCGGGGAGACCTGGGTTGACGACGACCATCCTACGACCAAATCGCTCGTGTATTATCCGAGGGTAATGACAATGGTCTCCGAAATCGAGAGAGAATAATTAATGTGGAGGAAGTAGGACCAGTATGTCGGGATCGTGACAATTGTCACTCGATACTCTCTGCCTACCCGGAAGGGATTCGGCAGGATTCTATTTTTTTTTATGATATTTGAAGCCAAACAAGCAGACGAATTTCCTACTGGTAATAAGTACACGTCACTTATAGACGCCAAAGGCGGAAATTGTGCGTTGCCAACCTGGGACTGGAGTGGAAAGCCTCAATGCGTGAGTAAGTTTACCGGCTACCCTGCCGTCCAAACCAGAACACGACAACTGACACTATTATGGCAGGAAGAGGTAAAGCGGTGTTACCAATCCGGGCGAATCGTTGCAAGACTCTACCACCTAGCCAATGTCACGGTGTTGGTGACAACAGACCCTGTACTTGCCTCTTACGAGCTGCCTGGGTGGAAGGCAGTTAGCCTATTCTACAACGGAACCGGACTAACACGGGGAAAAATTATATGTAGGTATATATTGCCAAACAATTTGTAGGATATACGAGCATAAAAATACAATTAGATATTTATTTATTCTGAGACCAAATAATAATGGTAATACAGAAGTGTCATTATCATAACTTATTATAATTTAAACCAATTAATTTTCTCAATTTACTAATGTTTCAACTCATTGTAAACATTAAACACCAGTAATTTTTTATGGGATTAAGACAGCGAACAGGCACACGGGTCTCCTGGTGGTAAGAGACAACCGTGGCCTATAGACACCATAGATATTGTAGTTGCACCACTGCCCTATGGTCGAGCTGTTAGACCTTATGTGCAAGTCTATCGGTTACCCTACCCTCCGGAGTGAAACACGACAATGTCGTTATGGCTGCAGGAATACCCTACCCTACCTAGTGACCCAGTTAACCAATGCTCGCCTTTTACGAACTGCCTGGTAGGAAGGCAGAGGACCCGGACCAACACGGGGAGAGATTAAATAAGACATGAACAACTTACAACGTAGTAAAAGTGAAAAAACGACTTTAACCTCTTTATGATGTCGTCAATATTTATCTCTTTTTTCCAATTTCAAAAAGTTTTAACCAGTTCTTATGACATTCATATAGAACATTATAATCCATTGGGAGGTAATTATCGGAGTGAACACTTAACAAACATACTACAAAAATATAGACGGATATAGAACCTTTACGAACTCTACCTTCAAAGGGACAGTGAAGCAAATGGTCCGACATGACTATTAGCCGCATGAATTCTATTATTGAATTACACCTTTCCCGGTGTGCTCGGGGGCTAGATACAAACATTTACTGAGTCAATCAAACAATAAGTATTGAACGTATAGCTATCGGCGTAAAGGCGATGGGGAACAGTCATGAGGCCCTATAAATCAACCGTGGCACAATAAACTTCGCGGTTTCAATTAAACATAAATCTCACATGACAGCATGCTAATGGAGTTGGAACTGTGTTTCTTGAATGTTTCTGCAATTATACGTACATTTTCTACTCGAGTATAATTGGGGCATCTAGATCATAACAAATCAAGCGGTTTACTACTTTTTAATTGTGGAATTTATAAGTCTTAAGTTTTGTGATATTAGGTATTTTTTTACCTGCCTAAGTATATCATACAGTTTGCAAACATGAGATTATATTATATAAGTACATTTTGATTATAGAGAAAAACGATTTTTTTTTATTTAAAAGCCTACGTATTTTTTTCTATATAAGTATAAATTAAGTATTACTTAAAATAAAACAGACACTAATTAATCTTAAGCAATAAAAAATCACCATTTCCCTTGATCATCGCAACACGCATGAACCGAAGAAAAAACATCGCTAATTTTTGTTATGTTTTGAAAGTTGAGAAATTTTCAAGAAACATAATAATTATAATGAAAACAAACTCTTACTTCTGGCTTACGAAGTGCTATAAGTTTTCAATGTCAAGCAATTCGTTATTCGCCGGGTCCTAGTCACTTAAAATATACTTAAGGAAAATTAATTTATTATAAAACCTACTATAAAGATTATGATTCTTAACATTGTCAATAGATGGCGCTAGTAGTAACACGAAAATATTACATATCACGTAGTGGAAGGTAATTAAAATTCTTATCGTTAATTACTTTTTAAAGTAAAATAATAAAAAAAATAATAATAAAATATCAAAAATGTTTCTAGCAGAGCGTGGTTTCGATCCACGGACCTCTGGGTTATGGGCCCAGCACGCTTCCACTGCGCCACTCTGCTCTTGAAGACACTGCTGAAATTAATGGTCTTAAGTTAAAATAATCTTGATTAGCTTGTGCTATCAAAAAAAATGTTATTTCTTGCTGTCACTAAATTGGGAAGGCGTCATCTTGATTGATCAATGATGGCTATCTTTTTTTATTCAACAGTTGGTACATACATTAATAGTTTATGAAAATGAGAAATTACAATAAAAAAACATTTACTTAGCTTACTGCTCGTCACTTTTGTAAAATGAAATCAGCAGTATATATATTTTGTTTTATCTAACTAGCTACCCGCGGCTTTGCTTGCGCAGCAAACATTTTTTTTGTTGAAAAGAAAATGTTTCATCAATTTTTATTAAATATACCTACCATATAATTTTAACTACCAAGGTGTATTATTTTTCGTAAATAGGTACGCAAACAAATTTAAGGTAAGTCCAAAAAACGAAAAATCAAACCGGAATTGCGGAACATTAGCATTCTAAAGGAGTAAAAACCAAAACATAGAATTCATAAAAAAGTTTTAGGTCTAGAAGAATTTATGTTTTCCGAAGCCTCCTAGATTCTATTCCTACAGGAACATCTCTTCTAAGTTTTTTGAAAAACCAATTTATAAAAATAACTATAATATTAAAAATATTAGGTAGATACTTTTATTACACGCTTAAAATATTATCATTTAGAAATCGTAATACAGTTGAAACTTACTGGGTATCGAATATAGGTGAAGTATTTGTAGCCCAACACACAAACAAGCACGCTTTTTATGAGTTTTGGGAGTTTGAGAAATATTTGCTTAACCGTGTGGCTATTTTTCAACATCACCGAACTTTGTGGGCGAGCAGAGTGCTCAGACCGGGAAATCTTTTTAACTGGGAAGGACCATCTACAACGGTAACACCAGCTGTCTCCCGAACGAAGCTCGACATGGTGCTATGTTTTGATTATTGGGAGGAAGTGAGGGGTCTGTGGCTAAAAGAGTTCTTCGTCGCCGAGACCGACGGCGACGGTGTAGTTTGTGTGTGTGTTGGAGTTAGGATTTTCTGGGAAATTGACGTTTGCCACCATTATGGGATCGTCGGGATCTGTGAGAACTTGACGGGGTCTCCTATACCTAGTAGGGACACCCGCGGCTGGGACGTAGTCCGTCGCAAGTTTCTACACTGGATTGGAAACAAACCCTATTACTCTAGACTTCGCTGTCTCTATGTTTGTTACCTACCTGTTTAGAAAAATGAAATTTCCAACAACAACTTTTGCTGATATAACAACAAATTGTAAAAAATATACTATTTGTTGTTATTCGTTAAAACAGGCTGAAATTAATATTTTAAGCAGGTGCTATACGATTTTTTTTGTCTTTTTACAAAAAATGATGCGGAAAGTTCGAACCCCGCTATTTACCAATGAGTTTTTCTAATTTACGTGCATTTTCTGAATGCTCTTACAGTGATGGAAAACATCGTGAGGAAATCCGGATTCATGGAATTCGACTTACTTTAGGTTTCACTTCTGGGTTGCAAAGGTCACATGGCAGTTGCTCTGTATGAAAACTGGTGTCCTAGTAAAATACCCTAGATTAGGTAGTCGACTCCGATATCATCAGTCATAGTACGAGATACGGCTAAGACGAAGAAAAACCTTTTGTAGGAAAGTCTGACTTGCACTTGGCTTTTTTTAAACTCCTGGTAAATTTGCAGTAGTTTTATGACCTTCGCAAATACGCTCTCTATCAGTGAAAATACAAATGATATCCGTAATCTGAACTCAGTAGTTTCTAATAAAATTCCGACCACACACTGCGGGATGCAAATTTATGACATTATTTAGTCGCTAATAGATAATAAAATAATACTAAATATTGATAGATAATAAATTACTCATAAAATCACTTTCACATTTAAAATTTCTACTGATCCTTGACCAGCCGGACATCCGTTTTGTATTAAAACATAAACCAAGCTAATTAAACTTAAATCGAACCTGTGATTATAAATGTAAAACTAGCCATCTCGGTGAATTTTGTACAGCCTGACTTTGACAGATAATAATAGTTTTTATGAGAACTTCGTTTTTAATATTGCCCATATAACTGCCCAGTCTCTCCATCTACCTAAACGAATATAGAGATAGATAGAGTTGGTTCCTCCACTCCAATAATCAGAACGCTGATGATTTTGGTGTTGTATGATACTAACTAATTAGTCATTAAAAAAATCGGCCAAGTGAGAGTCGCGAGCATGAAGGATTCCGTAGAGTTATCTTTTAAAATGGTTATAAAATCAAGCTTGCCAAAGGTTTGCTAAAAATCCTTAAATATTTAACTTAATATATATTTTATTATTCGTATAGCAGCAACTCTATATCTATGACAGTTTCAACTATCTAGCTATAATGGTTAATTGGCAAAATACAAAGGTTTTATACTTATCGATGCTTAAATAGCAATATTAAATAACCGACAAAAATCCCAAAGAGTTGTATAGTCGAAAAGATGGTAAAAAGTTGCGCGATTTGCATGGTATCTTTAAATCTTACATTAGGACATGGGTCATAGGGATGACGATCTGAGATCGATTAATTGAAGAATCGATTTTTCGAGCCCAAAAAGATAGATTTTTATATCGATGCATAGCACCGGATCGATTCAGTGAATCGATATATCATTCTTGAAAATCGACATTAGATTTTTTTCTGTTAAGATACTAAGTATCAGGAACTACATGCTTCATTTTTTTAACTTGAAGACATTTTATACCCGATCTGATACTTTTGTATGGAATAAAATAATTGCTATATGTATATATATATATCCCTTATGATATCTACCGATAAGAAATCGTTAATTATAATCTTTATTTTGTTTTTATTAAAATTCGATTTATAATAACATTGTCATCACAAACTTCAAAAAGATCGACCTTTTAGACCTCGATTTTTTTTTCGGAAAGAACCGCCATCCCTAATGGGAAATGTGCCGATTAAGAGGTATTCTATAGTCATCATCATCACCCTAGCACTAATCCCGGTTATTTTAGGATCTTAGGGTGTTTAGATGATACGAGTACAATACCTCTTGTATTGTAGGTACTCGTATCATCTAGAGTAAAAGCACTATTTACTTTCAGGGCACCGAATCCAAGGGGCAAAAACGGAACTCTATTACTAAAGACTACTCTGTCTGTCTGTTTGTGTGTCTGTCCGTCTGTCTGTCACTACGATATACCCAATGAACAAGTTGAAATTTCAACAAATTATGCATAACTGTTGCCACTTTAACAAAAAGTACTAAAACCATAATAAAGTAAACTTCCAATACAACCAATGTGATTTTTTTTGCCGATTTTATAGATATTGGTACGGAATCTTTAATACGCGAGCCCGATTCGCACTTAACTGTTTTTTTTTTATTTGGAGGGCAACATTATAATTTTATTAACGAGAAGAGAAGAACTTTTGTACACTTATTTTTTTTTATGGGATAAAAAAGCGAACAGGCACACAGTTCTCCTGATGTTAAAAGACAACCATGGCCTATAGACACCATAGATGCCCCGTGGCTAGAGAGGTTAGACCTTATGTGTAAGTCTATCGGCTAGCCTGCTCTACGGACCGGAACACGACAAAGTCACTATGGCGGCAGGAATAGGTAAGGCGGTGGATCCCTACCCGGGCGAGTTGCTGCACAGCACTCTACCACCAGTGGTCA
>DVZL01000460.1:0-23064 GCA_018236625.1 Lasaia peninsularis
CGCACTTTAAGTTGTCAGCGAAAATACCGTACAGTCTTTCACAGTGGGGTGTAGAGATTGGGGGTTCTGTTAACAAAAGAATATACATGTAGAAATATTATCACGTTCATATCCGAAAGGGATACATATGCACCCACGATTAGCCAACGATATTATGTCCCATGATGTGACAAGTGGCAAGTCCATTGCCATATCGGGCACAAATCCCGGACTTTATTAAGCACTTGAAAAACGTACTTAAGTTAGAAAAACTCATTGGTACATAGCAGGGTTTGAACCTGGAGTAGTCATGAAATGGAAGTGCGAAGCACGTACCACTAGGCCACCGAGGCCTATATTTTTTCATTTAGATACTAAGTTCAAGAGTTTAAGATTCTTTCAGACTAGTATTCTCATTTACCCATTCTTGCAGCCTTAAGTCAGTGCTCGCCACTGTCATGTTTCACTTGGGAAGATGGGGCCTTACACTCACGCCCACGATAATGTAATATAAAATATTTTTTATACATAGGAAACTTATTGCACAGATTGTCTGTATTAAGTTTAGATATCTTTTATAGAAAATGCCTAATAAAAAGTCAAAGTTATGACTATAATTATTAATAGAAAAAAATAACTATTTAGTGGTTTATTAACTTATAATTTTTGCATCTGTGGAAGTTACAAATTGAATTTTATGTATATATCGCATATAACTCAAACGTGTTACGAGTATTCTGTCAATCTTTTTCTATGAATACTATAGCCTAATTTGTGATAATCTTAAATATCAAATTTACATATTTTCCTGTTCTGATAAAGATGGTCATTCACATACAAAAAATATACACTCCTAAATGGCACTGGAACAAGGTCAATACTTTATATTCAAAAAATTATATTAAAATGTCTAGAGCCGTGGTAAAAATAACCGGTGTTTGCATATATTTACATAGTGACCTTCGCACACATCCTGGTCACTTCACTGGTGAGACGACTCTCCTTTAATATCTTACAATCAAATGGCCTTGACCGATACAAAGACGCACGCATTAAATCAATATATGAGACTCACGTTAACGTCTATCATCCGCATTCTTAATTAAGTGTAAGAGTTACCTAACAATAAATTGAAATAATGTCCAATTAGTGCAAAAACAATTATCGAACGAAATACCGGCTAGACTAGGTACAACATTTATTTCCTAGTTGAATAGTGAGTTCATTTTTGAAAATGTAAAAACAAGTTGTACCTACTTATGATATAATGAAAAACTAATGGCCTAACTCAGATTCAAAATTAGTATCTTATGCTTGTTAGTAAATTCGGATACTTTTGTAAACTTAGTTTTAATTTAAGTACTCAAAATAAAAAAATGTGGTTAAATAAGATTTAGTATCACATTTCTGTAAAAGTATCCGATTTGATTTGACAATCGGATACTTTTATGTGACTTACTTTTACTTGAACAAATTTTATCTATTTTAATACAAGATTTAAAATGTTTCTAAAAGGGCAAATATAATAAAATTCTTCCCACTATTAAGCAGAATTTTTTTAAGAAATCATCAAAGATATAAACTTACCAAGTTGTGTTCTATCACCGCACTCGACATTGTGGAGGTAGTCACAATTTTCTGTCAGGTATTTACTGTCCGTGGCATCAAAAGCAAGACCGTTGCCGCAGGTTTTCAGTTCAGCTACACCATTGTCGCACTTCCAGTATTTGTCGCAAGATATGTGATGAGGGTAGAAACCGAAGTCATCGGGACATTTGAAGGATTCTTGAGCGACCGCTGAGACAAAAAAAAGGCAAATGTTACTTAATGTTTAAAAAATTTCTTAATTTTTGCAAATTTTTGTGACATTTTTCTATAGTTAAAATGTAAGTGAAATAATAATCTTGTACACCCTGTATTTTCTCTTTGCTCACTAGATAAGCTTAATTTAGGAATGCTACCGGTTTACATAAGACCCAGACATCGTTTTATGACGACTAATGACTGTTTAGGACTTGGCGTAAATTAATTAGGCTTAACGCTTACGAGTATGCTTACGCTCTTACGCTCATGCCAAATATCAAAAAATAATGATGAAAACTACTATAGTATAAGTATCGACACCTACACTAACTGCTTACTTATAAAGTCCAGATAAATCATTTTGTTCCAAAACATGGTAACGTCCATCTTTCATAAAATATCCAACATTAAAATATTAAAATAGCTTTTATATAATATATTTTGTTCTGTTTTGTATTTGTTGTTTCAATTTCTTTTTATACATTACAATAGCGTTGAGATTGCCTTTGATCTTTGATTTTGCTTCTATTATATACTTATTTTTTATATATTTGTGATTTTTTTGTATTTTTAATATAATAAATAATTATAATTGTAATTATCTGAATATATCAAAATTAATGTAGCCAAAGCAATTTACTATTTTTCGTATTACATATAAAATCATTAAGTAATTAAATCACTGTAATCTGCTTTCTGCTAATTATTTCGTTTTACATTAGTTACTTCATTAAGAATAAATATATGATACACGTATATCATTAATATAATTATGTAAATACGCTTGCAAAATCACATATTTTGAGGTACATCAAACTTGTAGTAATAATTACAAAACAATGACCAAATATTGAATATTTTTTATTTAAATTAGGCAACAACATAAATTTAGTATTGACGCCTCGGTTTCTTCTTGAATGTAAATTAAAATTTCAAAAGCAACCAGAGGGTTTGCCAAGTACGCAACTAATTTTGCAACACACCGGTCGCAGGCAGGGCCGCTCTTTCTTCGTGGAATGCAACGTGACAAACTTGTATTGAGCAACCATTATGGCTTGTTCATTTAATGTCAGACTGAACTTTGTGATAATCCTAATATGTTACCAGTAAATAATAAAATACATGTTTCTGTGCTTTTAAATGTTTCACTAATAAGTATGAATATTCTTAACAAAATTATGTAATATTCCTTTCTGTAAGATAATTTTATATTTCTTTATTTCTTATTGCTGTATTAGTATGGTTAAGAACTAGATAAAAGGTTAATAAACTAGTTCAATTATATGGCGAAAAGTAGCGACTTTTCTCCCTCTGTGATAAAAAAAATTAATAAAGAAAAAAAATTATAAACTCTTTGAGCAGTAATAGAGAAAACCCTTTTCTAATATTTACGCGTCTAAATATGTAAAATAGTAGATATGTAAAATACTAATTGATCTGTGAAATACTACTTTTTTAGTCCTTGTTTTATGTCTATGAATGTGATATAATTATTGTAAGAAAGTTATTGCAAAAATTAAGAGATGGTTCTGGTCTATTAATAAACTTACTTAAAACATATCAAGCAGTAAGTAAACACTATCTTGTGCACATAGAAGGCAACATTAAATGATTAATCCATCAACGCACTGTCCGAACCCTTATAATAACTCACTACCATACGGAGGCGTAGCCGTGGATGCCAACTAGTTAATAAAATAATTAAAATGAGACTCTATAGGTGGTTTATGCTGTAATACTAATAGTAAATAGCATCCAGCTAAAACTTCCGTGTTGGTAATGTCACAGGTTTCTCTCGCGTTCACTTCATTTGCTTATAATTGTGTACTAACATCTGTGTCATGTGATTATGTCACATATGTCACCAGCACGCTGACACCCGTTGACATTTGCAACGAAAACATTAAGCTGGATTCCCTGATAGTTTTGCAATGCTTGGTGTCATCAAATTTACAGTAAGTAGCCTGTGGCAACATCTTATATAACTCATATGTTTACATGTATTATATTTGGGATGCCCTTATTATCATATCCCTTATATCTAAAATATTGTTAATATATATTTAAAAATGCGGGTATATTATAAATTAATACTGAACAAACTAACAAATACAAGAAACATTACTGTTAACGTTGTAAATAGCCAACTACACCTTCAGTTATTTCAATTAAATGCGCAAAAATAATTATCTGATATATGTCTGTTTGTGTTCTAATGAAATGTTATTTTTTTCCAAAAATTGAACATTGACACAAAAATATAATAATTAAAATAAATGAGTAATATTACTATGTCATTGCATAGTTGAACTATATGTTAATTACATTTTACGCGAAGTCTTATCTTTACGTATTCATCTATACAAACGAAAGTAATGTATACTGCCACCGAGGTCTACAACTTACAAATTAGTCATTAACATCAAAATTAACTAGATTTCGAGGCATTTCAATAATTAAACAATGATAAAATTAAATAACTAAAAGTGATTGCATTTTTTAAAATATTTAAACAAAAACAACAATAAGGAAATGTATTTGGGTATTTTGTAAAAGTCAGTTTTACAACATTACGAGTAAAATAGGTTTAAACTGCAACTGCTGCTATAAAAAACATATTTTTTTAAGTATTTGATCTCAAGAAAGCTTAGCCTATATTATTGAACGTAGCAACTTGTTATCTGAGTTTTTGAGTTCCTGAAAATGTTTTGGCGACGGACTTGCTAGTAGAAGTATGTGCCACTGTCTACCTGTATCTATAAGTATGTACCTGCATATCCCCATAAAGATATTATTTTATTTTTTTGTTATTTAAGAAGTAATATTTGATAGCTTCTAACAACTGTAATAAATTGCGCAATGAAATGGCCCAACTAAATCATATCATGACAATTAATATAACCGCCTACTCCAGAGGCCGCCATGTGTGAACTTATGCGCGTGCGCAACATTTCTTGCACAATCCTACGATAAAATTGAAACCCCATTGTATTGTTTGGATTTGGATCATAGGTGTTTTTTTTTTCTTTTATATACTTAAATTAACTTCACTAGCACTACATTCGTATTATATTTTGTATGTTATATTTAGACCTTTCTCTTTAATCGTTCTATCTATTAAGAAAACAACAACAAAATCCATTGGATACTTTTAAAGATCTGAGTATACATAGAGAGAGACGGTAATGGAATGTGACTTTGTTTTATACTATGTAGTGATGTATATAGCCACAGTTCCTAAGCGATTATATGATATTTATGGACATCATTAGTTTTATTACACTACATTTCAAAATTATATCTCTCTGTGCATATTATTTATTTATGATCTGTCATACTTAATTTATTGTTGCAGTCAATAAAGTCAATTAATAAATAGTCCGGATACGATAAATTATCTAAAATGTATGGAGTAAGGTATTACCGCAAGTGGTCATAAAAAATTGGCTCTTTAGGACATATTAAGAAATATTTATGTTTTACTTCACGATAAGTATTACATAAATATTGATCAACACAAAGGTCGTCAACCGTTAAGTAATACAGGTGAAAGCCTCCGAATTGACCCAACGAACGAGGTCAGTATGGGAAGAACTTTCGGTTTTTATCAACATTATACAGACGCATCTTATTAAGTAACTTCGCGATTGACCTTTGAATATTGACATTCAAAAAGTTTTGTATAAATTTACGTTAATTTAAAAATTTATATTCATCTGAGATTTTTCGAACAAGTGTTTTTTATAAGATACATTCTTTGTGAATCTATGAATGGGAATAAACTGTAAGTTTTCAAAATTATAGTACCGTAACAATTTACAGCACTATAATTTTGAAAACTTAAATATTATCTAAAAACATTTATAATTTTTTGCACACACCATTAATTTTGTATGTACAAAAAAAACAAAAAGTCATAAAATAGTTACTATACTATATTTTCTTGGCATACTTCTGTTTATTCCTTGCGAGATTTTTTGGCTAGCGATATTAATTGAAGTAATACAGAATTCTTACTAAAATAGTATTCCCAGATAATTACAATTTGGTCATTTTCAGGGCTAGAGTGAATAGGCTGTCTCCATCCTTGGTTACATCACTTACCACCAGGGGCGTTGTGTGTCATTATACTAAGCTATAAAAAAAGATGTAGAGAAATAGAATTCACGGACTACGCAATTTAAAGTCCAATATATAATTAAATATATGTAAAAATATTTATAGCTAACCTACAAATCTAGATAGTAAATATATTCTTGGAACTGGGTTAATGTAACAACAAAACTGTAACAATATGCGTATATACGCAATATATGTGGCAGTGAAATGTTATATAAGCTATGTGATCCGATTAAAAGGTGGTTATCTAATAATATAATCCATTTAATGTTCTAATCGTTATCTTAGTAGAAGTGTAGAGGTGCAAGGTCATAAGAATAGACTAGATAATCATAAAACTATAGGTACATCCTCATAGCGGCTAGATCGCGCTATCAAGACGTTTTGACTTTAACACAAAGCTGGCAGGAACAGAGAGTCTGAATAGAGCTAAAATTATGACGTATCCGGTACACGCCTTTGTAAGGAGTATAGTCTCCAGATTAGACCTTTAGGTAAAACTACTTTCCTGAATGCTTACGTTGAAAGTATGTATATTCTCCATGACAAAGGAGGTTATGCGTGCACTTATGTCTATATATTATAAGTATATGGCGTATTACTATTATAAGAAATACATATTATTCGCGCCCTAGCCCTAAATTGTAAAGATATAGTTTAAAAAAGCCGTCTGATTTTTTTTTCAAGTCCTGAGTCCTTTCATTTCGATTGACCGCGTTTCGGTTAACGAATAAACTCTGTTTGTTATACTGTCGAAAAAACTGTTAAAAATAACTGTAAACGTCATGACAGTTGTGACTAATCCCATGGATATGCAAAATTCTGTTTAGAAATCTAACACGACTATTGCTTCGTGTAAATGTGTTAAATACAAAGATTTCTAAACGTGGAGGTTTTTGTCGTAACTGACTCTATGTACAATAGAACACAATGCAAGGGCCTGTTTAAGGTTATTTATAACGTCGTTGTGTATGAAGGACGTACATTCACGTTAATGCGGTAAGACTCCAAGAAGCTATTGTAATTTTATAATATGGAGTCACAGTTGAACAATGAGCTGGCATGGGCTAAAGGTAAAAGGTATTTGTGAAATAAACCAAAATTATCGATAGTGTTTGAGGGTCAGAGAAAGAATAAAAGACGAACATTTACTCATGGACTAATGGTATATATTACAATCTAAGATAAACATAAGCTAATAAAAATATTAATTAAATAGAGATAGATAGATAGGTAAAAGTATGATTATTTTTACAGACTTATTGATAAGTAAAGAAAATAGGAAACCAGACCCTGAATTCCCTCGCTTAAGGAAAATGGGGACTATCGCTAAGATGTTGATGATGTAAGCACCTATTTTACTACTCTGGTTAAATTACACATAAAAATAATAAATATCCCTGGACAAATTACACAAATTGATCTAACCCCAAAGTAAGCAAATTAAATGGTTTTAGACAACTATACTAATTCATAGAAATACTTAAATTAGAAAAATAGAAAGACTTAACATCCAGACCCGGAAATAAAAAAGGCACAAGAGAGATGAGGTGTTCTTAAACGTTAAACTCCTAAAGTTCATAAAGTACACAAATGGACGTAAAGTTCACAAGTTCAAAACATTCATTCACATTTTCAGGGCCCGAGATAACTGATGTTTTAAAGTATTGTTACGGGATCATATCTCTGAAGAATTCTTTTCAAAATCACACTTCCGCTACATTGTATTCTCTGTGGATAACAAAAACTGTTTCCGGCTATAATTACCCGTGTCTTTTTTTCCCAGATATAATAAGTAATGCCGATTCTCAGATTTGACAAAAAGCAACCACCTTGTTATTACCAATTGTCTTCTTAAGAGAGTCATTTGTCAATTGCATCGTTAAAATAATTAGTCACTTATGTAACTTGGTGTACTCAACCGAATAAAACAAGAAATCGCGACCAATCATTGACATTATAGCCATTCATTCATTACATGCATTCGCGAGACAGGCCAATGACAGTCAAATATTTTATCAATTTAGGACATACAAATTCTTGCAATTGGCAGGATGCATGACAAACATGTTGTTTTTTTGTAATGGAAAATCCATTACGATTGCAGTGCAGCATGCCAACATTTTATAAAAAAAGGCAACGTTAAAATCTTTCTTTCGCCTACACCTTATCCCGTCTCTTTATCAGATAATATCGGGATTTGCTAACTAATCTAGGGGAATTAACATGATGCCCGTTTCTACCATCTGACCTCGGCAATCCAGAAGGAAGACCAGCCTTAATCCTATATTAAGTCGAATTCAAATACACGAATCCGAGTTTACCCACGATGTTTTCCTTCACTGTAGGGCACTCAGAAAATGTACGTAAATTGGAAAAAACTCACTTTCGGAATGGAAGTGCTTACCACTAAATCGCCGAGGCTTTAAAAAAACATAGCAATTTAGCTTTCAACTTAAAATAACTTTTTTATATACTCTTTAAGCAGTCGTGTGATATAATATACCTACTTCCAAACAAAATATATACCGTATTTTACTGATTCGACTTTAAATAACTTTCATTTTCCAATTCGTTATATCTCGATCGTCAATAATCGTGTTATTGTCTTTACCAATCGGCTCCATGCGCTTGCGCACTGAAGCAGTTTACTTATTTTCACCTCGTATTATTTCTTGTGAAATTCGTGCACGCGCCGAGAGACGAGATAATTGAATACCTTCACGCTATGATAACTATGAATATTTAATTGCATCTGTAAATTTCATTTAATTATTTGGTCAACGCAAGGTGACAATTATTCTCACTTTCCATTGTAAAGTTATAATACGGCTCAGAATATGACAGAGAAAATGATGTTTAACACGCTTATTTTGTTGATTTTTATATATATTATTTATTATATGTAGGTGTATATTACTTTAATTAAAGAAGATAATTTGAAATTAAATGTAATAGTTGAGTAGATTTTTGGTCGACTAAAAGTATAAATTAATTATATTAATAAGAACCTTCATGTATGTTTCATTCAAAAGCTTGTATTATAAAAGGTTGTATTTTTTAAAGAAAAGAAAACCACTCATAGTAAAACTTAAGGTTTAGCTGAAAGCAATATAGTCAATTATAAGTGATAAGTAATAAAAATACTTTTTTTCATTTAAACTTATGAAAATATGGAAGTTTCACCAAGGGCCAACGATGAAAAAAGTATATTAATTGCTATAATATTTTAATAAAAATGAGGAAATAATAATCAAAACTAAATAAAATAAGTATATATAGCTTGCCCCGAAGCGTTTCCAGTGCAAAAGTGTCCATTGCAACGTTGTCTATGAACCAATAATAACCCCAAACAGGTGTCATGCTTATATTGGAGCCTATAGACATAAGGCTTTCATTTCCTGGCAAATCATTCCCACTATAATATTAGAAATATATTACTATCGATGAGGAGGCATCGATAGCTACTTATTTCTAATATAATAGTTAACACTGAACTACAACGATCGATGGACAAAAGAATAGACAGATCTAGTTTTAAGAAATACACGTTACCATAGACAAAGATGTTAATGGTACGTTGTGTTAATATTCACAAGACCCTAATGGAAGAGTAATAAATATATACGAGCTTTTGAAAACTTAATATTTGATTTTTATTTAAAAGAGTCTGATATTGATATGCGCAATCCTTAGGTCGTGAGAAGCAAGTACGTGATAGACATGCTAAACACATGAAACGCTACTTTTCAGTATAAGGATATAACGTCCTGTCTAAGCGACAATTCCTATACATCAATATTGTATCGAGTTATATTATTGAACAGGATACGAACGCAATACTGACACGTGTCTAATTCATACATAATTTATGACGTCCTTTTCTTTAACTGTTCATTAAGTTATTTCTAAATAAGAATCCCTCTCTTACATCATATATAATTTTCTCACTTCGCGATGTTTGTTACCAAACTTCCTCGAAACGGCTTGACCGATTTTCATGAAATTGTGTGTATCGTGTAGGTCTAATAATAGATCATCATCTTATAGAATAAACTAATAATTTAATATACTCATGACTTACTAACATGCTAGGTTCTATGACGTGGCGGAAAGTAGGACTTTTGTCAAATCATCCGATTTCGATAAATTAGTACTATAAAGAACTAACTGAATCCAGTATTACTGATATCAATACCGACAATACATTTAATGTAAATTTTATAGTATTTTTTCATTAGATTTGAAGATTAGGAATTTAATTCTAGTTCAAAGGCAAGTTTACAGAATAAACTCTCAAACATGAGGATGGCGAGCACTGACATATCGTCGGGAATATGTAAGATGGTTATACCGTACTCACGATTAGACGTACTTGGACCAAATTAAAAGCATCAGTTTATTTTACTAGTGACGAGTCCTATAATTCGTCATATTTTTGAAGGATATAGGTTATAACACCCAAGTACCATGTTAATAAGTAATCAAATCAATTTTATAAACATTAATATACTTAATAATAACATATTCTTGATGTACAATGTAAATCGAAAACTATCAAAATTCTGATCCTATTAAGTGTCATTTCTACTTTTTTTATTGCATATATTTATGAAATTTTATATATGTATATTTCTTGTGTTTCTTATGTTCACTTTTATTTTTTGTAATGCTGTTATTGTTTTATCTCGGCAAAATTAATAACACATACATGAAATGCGGAAGCTACGTTAACCAATAAGGCTTTATTGACTGCTAACAGGGCTACCTTTCACACGTTTTAAATATAGACACCGAAACATTTTACAACTTCTGTAACTTTTTTGTTTTTATTTTACTTGATATTTTCCTCAAATTTCATTCAAAAGTGTTTTGAAACGATTTTGACCTTTAAAAGTATAAAACTAGTGCTATCCGCTCAAGATTTAAATCTTGATTATTTTAAACCTTTGAATTTTAAATAATTTACTCAAAAACATGTTTAATACGTTACTTAAAATATTTAAATGTAATGCAACAAAAAAAACTTTTTTTGCAAATTTATACCTTAGAAGAAAATCTGAAAAATCTCGATTTGCCTAGGATTCTATTATCGTAATATTCTGACTTTGTGGAAATATACCACTTTGAAACTACACGTTTTTAAATAACTAAATATAAAATCCGTCCACAAATGTCAAAAAAATAGAGGACCTAAATTAAAAATTTTTGGCGACAAACAAAAAAGTCTCGTACTGATCCAAAAAATATTATTCGGCCACATAAAACATCCAGTTGAATGAAATATGCTTTACGATCTATTATCATATCCAAATAAACATAAAAATTGGTAGAGCCGTGTAAAGGAATCCCAGAAACATAGTGATTCGATGTTTTTACATATAAAATGAATGTATTATTGTTCTTATACATTGTAGCACTTGATCGTTCTAGTTTACGAACACCATTGCCTGCGTTATGCAATCTAAAGCGTAGGCTAGAAAGTTTAATGAGGCCATTTCCATTAATTACCTCATCCGTCAAGTCCTGACATACGTGAGATGTTTGTGGGCTTCATTACAGATTGTTTTATGTCGCATATGAAGGTAATTGAAAAGTTAAAGAAAATCTGAAAACTCATTTTATCAAAATTTCCTGATTTATTTTTGAATATATTTTTTTCTATTTTATTTATATGAAACATTTTTTTTAAATATTAAATTTATTTTAATAATTATATACCATTGAATTCTTCAAAGACCACATTACGAAAATTTGCATCAATTCACATGTTATTATACTGTTGGTGATGTCCTTAAAATTATGCATGTTATTGAATGAATAAAAATAAATACAGTTACGATTTGCATACACAATATCTTAACGAAATGTTATAAGAAAGATATGAAAGATCCCATCAAACTAACTGACAAAATATTGTAATTATCCCATACAAGAGTTTCACGTTGCCTTAGAAACTCGCGTCGATAGCACATAAATAGCGATTTCTATTCTCTTTTCGCTCATAATTGCAAAGCAATAGTAGAAATCATGATTGCACTGGATAAACAATCTTAATACACTATCACAATCCGGTCGTCGGCGCACCCTAAATATTTCAAATTCTACATACCTACGCCGAGGGCGGCTGCTAGCACTAATAAACACCTCGAATTCATGGTATAACAAAGTCCTTTCACAGGAGTAGTGGTCACAATAACGTTCTAGCACACACTGCGGGCGGGTGAATGGGCGGTTGATGCTTTTATACCGGGAAGCCGAACTGCGTATGCGCCACTGTGGTGAAAAGATACGTCACCACTGGCCCGCACTCCCAATACGCGGCACGGGGTTCGTTCCCATCCCATGGCGTGACATTTATCTTCACGCCAAGTCCCTTGCAGGGCAGGTAGAGTTTTGAGGGCCAAGAGTCGCGATTCCTACCTGCCTGACTTCCTCCATGTTCATTACTCGTCATACAAACATGAAACACTAATACTCTATATTTTTTTTATATTTCGTCACGATAGACTTCATTACTTTTTGTTTTTCATACGCTTTTACTTTTTACTGTTAAACCAGTTTCAACCTTTAACCTAATACGTCTTTGTGCAAATCCCATGAGCGTTGTTAAATATTCAATATAATCAATTGTTATAAACTTATTTTTTATTACTTCTCAAAAAAAAAATGTAGAAACTTTCTTCTTTGTAGGCAGTTAATAAGGGATGAGCATAGTCATTTGTAACTATCACAGTGAATTTGAAAAAGTCTGAATTAGCATCCCGATCTTAGGTTGAAAATACGTTATTATCTTTTTTATTGGTGAAATGCATTTTTTTATTATTATATTTCAAATTCATTCATTTGCCAAGCTAGATTACAAAATTGGACTCGAGACTATTTCATTATTTTTGGTTTCGAAATTTGTCCTTTAAACATCGCTTTAATTATAATCAATCTATGCATAGTATAAAATAGAATATTAGGTCTTTAGAACTACTAAACAGATTTTGATGCGGTTTTCTAATGAATAGAGTTATTCAAGGTTAAGGTTTATATGTATATAATATGCATAATATACCTGTGCGAAGGCGGGATAGCCAGTAATTAATCAAATTATTAATTTGTCTATAAACACAAAAAAGTTGCCAAAACAATATTATCAATGTTATATACAATATCTTTTTGAACGTCAATTTTTGGAAATAATCACACTATTATAGAAATATCTTTATAGTAATTTAATATTTAATAGTAAAAATTGTTCTATATTTTAAGCCGCATCACTTTTGAAGCCTACAGCGGATAGATCAGATACAAATCTATACATATAATAAATCTGTAGAAGGGTCAATTCTGTACATTGAAAATATTGAAAAAATAAATAACAGGGGGTGTTACTGAATCGATACTAAACCCAAATATATGATCAAAAAAAATTTGTCTGTCTGTTTGTCTGTATGTTCAGGCATTACGTGAAAACTAACGGTTCGATTTAGATGAAACTTGTTATAATTATACGTTATTATCCTGGGCATAAAATGGGATACTTTTTATTCTGGAAAAATACGTAGAAAAAAAAATAAAACTCAATTTTTCAGTTCATCGTTGCTACGCTAAAGCGGTACGAAGTTCGCCGGGTCAGCTAGTCAGGTAATAAAAGTCTCGCACATGTTTATTTGGACCGTTATTATGGTCCAAACAGGACCTTAGCCACTACTTAAGTGACAGAGGATGTGATTTGTCACCAATATTGATGACGAGCATGAATATCCAACTAAAAATGATGAGATGTAAGTCGTGTAGATGCTCTAAACGTTAGTGGTGCGTTGACCTGAAGCTTTTAACTATTAACGTAAGAAATCAGCTACAATGTCTGCTAGATTGGTGTATTAATTAAACTTAACAATTTTTAGGGTTCCCAAAATCCCCAAAAAGTAAAAATAGAACCCTTTTTCCAAGAATTTGCTGTCCATCTGTCTATATGTCTGTTACCAGACTGTATGTCTAGGCTTCAACCCGCTCAAACTTTCACAGTTGACGTATTTCTATTGCCGCTATAACTACAAATACTTAAAATAGAATAAAATAATTTTACCAAGGTTGCTCCCATGAAACAAAAGAGTTTTTTTGCCATTTTTTTAGATATTGTTAAGGGACCCTTGATGCGCGAGTCCAACTCGCACTTGGCCATTTTTTATAATTTAGGTTACGTTACAACACGTAAAGGTTTTTTATAATAAATCATATGAAAGATCTATCATGAAATAAATCAATAATATGTTGACGATAAGAATGTTCGGGATTAATTTACGTCTCACACAAATCTCTTGTATTGTAATTGTTAAAATGTAAGGTACTTTAATTAAAAAAATGATAAGAAAAAATTCAAGTCCGCCGAATTTCGTTAGTATAAAAATACGACGCCATTTTAATATGGTTACAAAAAATGGCAATAAAGTAAACAATTATCTGCAAAAATCAGAAAACCGAGTTGGTTGTGCTTAAAAACGGCCAAGTGTGAGTCGTTTCCGCACGAAGGAATCCGTACGATTATCTGTAAAAACCGCTAAAAAATAACGTTTGTGATATAATATTTTCATAGCTGTTTTTACAAATGAGCTATGAAGCAAATATGGAAATCCGCTTTAAATATTTGTTTTATTATGTTATCATTCTGGCAACGAAATACATCATCTGTGAAAATTTCAAACTTCTAGTTATCATGTTTATGAGATACACCCTGGTAACAGACAGACGAATAGACAGATGGACAGGAAGAGTCTTAGCAATAGTCCCTTTAGATAATATTATATAATTGCTTGCTATCCCGGGAAACTTTGTACCGCTCGCTCTTAGGGGTGTGAAGAATAGATAGAAACTTATTATCAGACCCACCAAGGGTACATATAATGTCTTACCAAAAATGGGTTAGCGGTTTTAGAGATGAGTGGTTACTAGCACGTAATACGTTTTTTTTATACATAAATAATCTTAGTTCCGAACCCAAGGGTAACGGAATCCTAAAAACATTGACTCAATGACCTGAAGCTATTTAAAACCTTGATCAGAATACGACAAGCGTATAAGGAAAAAGATGATAATATTAAGTGTCTTAAATACTTCCTAATAACTACCGACTGCCCGCGGCTTACCCTGGTGGTAATTTGGCACACTTATAGTTTATGTGCAGGAGAAATGCAGAACGCTAAATTTTTTTTATAATAATGCTTATAAAGTACATTAAATCAATAAATAAAACATTACCCACACTACCATTCATTTCACACACACACACAAACACAAGTATCTGTTACACGCATACATACTCTGTTGTCAAATTGTTTCGTTTGACATTTAATATTTTTAATATTAAATATAACGGTCAAGGACATTTAGCAAACTATAAAAGAGTTTTTAATAGGTCGAATTTCAACCACCGGGCAAACACTAGTATCTATAAATTGTTAACGTTTTCATTTAATCTCAGCCTGGAAAGACTTTCTTGGTTTTTTATGAAGTTCATGGAGTCACGATAATTCTGTAAGTCGGGAGCGTATTAATTAATTATTAATTTCTCAATCACATTGAAAACGTCGTGAGTCTTTATAAAATTTTTAATTAATGTTGCTTTCATTTATCTATACAAATAAATCAGATTGGAGTGTCTGTATGTAATATTTTATTAACTGATTTTTACTAAATGCACATGTATTTTTATAAGGTACCAACACATACTTAAACAGTATTTTTTAGAATTTTTGTCTGTCTGTCTGTTTCTACCCGCTAATCTCTGAAACGGACCGATTTTGACGAGACTTTCACTGGTAAACAGCTAATGTAACAAGGAATGGCTTAGGTTATTTTTATTTTAGAATTTTATTTCGGAAATGTATGAAATAAATAAATTTAAAACGCAGACGAAGTCGTGGGCACATCTAGTAAATACATAAATTTGTCAGTTATGTATTTAAACATTAATACTTTAACTAGTTTCATATTTTTATATTTTGGAAGATAAAAATACTTCCTGATAGCTTGCTGCGATCTAGAATGCGATGATATTTTTTGAGTATTTTAATAGTAGCTTAAATTATCACAATATTCACAATATTTCAAACATCAAAGTTCTATGTTTGAGAAAATCTAGTTTATTTATTTAACCTAGTACCTTGGCTAATCGTGGGTGTGTTCTTGTATATCTACTGGACTTACGAGTCGTGGATATACTAGCACACCTACCTCTTCGGGGATAATAGGCGTGAAGGTACTTTTTATAATATAGACGCGTTGCATATTTAGATTGTAAGATCTATGTGAAATAAAAAAAATCTATTCTATTCTGTCTTACTCCGCAAAAGTAGTGCTATCTTAGCAGTATTTGCAGAATCTAGGCACAAAATTGGTACAGGTTTTGTGTAGCGTAACAAAACATTGGGCGTTGGTTCCAGGCCATTAGTCGCTGATATCACAGCCGAAGTAAATCTCCCGCCAAACTCGCTCCAAATCTACAAACAAACTGTAATTGGCCCTTGCAGTGCAAAATCTTGCGAAATATGCTTAGGTTTGCAACACTGCTTGTTTGGTAGAACAGTTTATTTTGTACTTTGAATTTCTTATTCAATGGACAATTGTAATTATTTTTATTGATTGGATTCAAAAAGGAGGTATCAATCAAATTTTGATGGATACTGATGAATTTTGATGATTGTGTTAAAAAACAAGTCATACTAAATCGCATATACATTTTAAGAAAACAAAAAATAATTTACTAATTATACTAATACTATAGACCGACCTATAATAGTAGAAGTAGCTACAGGAGACAAGCTAGCGGCCGAATTTTCATGTATTTTTGACTTTATTAAAAAACATTTTTCAATAAATTTTTCTTTAGCGTTTTTGTTTAATAGTAGAGCGAAGAAGAGAGAAGGTTTATATTATGTATATTACGTGCATATTACCCATGTGAAGTCAGGACGGGTCACTAGTTATTAGATACTTTTGGAACGCGTTACTATTTATAGCTAAAAAATAGTAATGATACATTTACCTAGACAACGTGGGAATGAAATTGAAGTCGGTTTTTTGCAGTTATACTGTGTTTAAGTTATTAGAAACTAAATATATTATCTAAACTTTAGGGATCCAAAAATGTGGAAAATATGGAACTTTTGCTTCTTCTGTGAATTCCATCTCCCAAACATTATAATCCACAGACTTTTTCTTCTGTTTAAAGAACTATTCAAAATATAATTTTTCAGTGCTTTAGGTTTCAATTATGAATAAACACAAACATTATAGTACAAATCATACTTGTAATTTAAAATAACAATAAGATTAATAGATATCGCGAAGCTCATATTCCCAAAGTGCACCCACGATTAGCCTCAAGTTAGGTCTCACGATGTGACAGGTGGCAAGTCCGTCGCTATATCAGGCACAAATGCAATCCCAGGGAATTTTATGTTTTTCAGATAAAGTGATAAAAACTCATAAGTTGCCTACCTGAGAAACGACCCGGGACCTCGTGCCTCAAAGTCGGACACAATTACGCTTCACCACGGAAGCGATTATTTGTACTTGCAGTTATTTTTAACATACTTTTTTAGGGTGCCGGGTAAAAGCGGAACCCCATTACCAAGTCCGCTGTCCGTCTGTCTGTCTGTTGTCTCCAGGTTGTATCTCAAGAACCGTGATAGCTAGACAGTTGAAATTGTCACATATAATGTATTTCCATTACCGCTATGACAAGAAGTAAATACACAAAATAGATGCACAAAAATGGTACAAAATACAAAAAATAGATGTCGCTATTCATATTTAGATCGCGGAAAAAGAAATCGCTTTATAAATTCTCAGAGTGTTTACATATTCACTTCAATATGAATTATGAATAACTAAAATGACGTTTTATGAGTAAAACGTAATATTATTTTCCGTTTTATAGACATTAGATACGGCACGGAACCTCTCATGCGCGAGTTTGACTTGCACTTGGCCAGTTTTTAACATACATTTTTATGATAAATATAGTGGTAAGGATCGTAAAAATATTCAGTATAATGGTGTGTTGGGTTCGAGCCAAACGGATGTACAAAGGAAACCTTTGTCATGGTTCAAAACACAAATAAGGAAAACTTTACTATGAAAATATGGGCAAGAATATCGTAAATAAACAATAAAAAGGAAACTTTGTAATTGTTTTATTGTGTCCGAGCTGCGTAGGATGTTTATAGAGATATTGTAATGAATAAATCTTCTATGTCCCGGTGCAGAAGACCGATTTTTATCGCACCTATAATGTACAAGGTGTTTCAAAACGGTGTGATAATATTGAAAGGTATCGTTACACATCGTATCTAGAATCACATACCTCAATTTTAAAATTTTAATCACATTTTTTTTACCATACAAAAATAAAAAAATATTTTTAATTTTTTTTGTGATGACCCTAGCATCGCCACATGGCTAAGTACACATTTTCCCTGCGTACCTAAGGCGTTAAACCCATGGTAAATTGTAAATAGAAATTGTATTAGTAGTATCCTTGTAACAGTAGGGTCATTGACACCTTTTAGTTCAATGACACTACAATCAACTGACTTGTCAGCTGTAGAGTTGGTACTCTTTTAGTTTTCGTTAAAGTTCAAACTGCAATTACTCGAAATCTACGATACACATAATATTGAAACCTTTTGAGGTGGATTCTAAATATCCCTAGGTATATCCATTTTAAGTATTATCACGCCGTTTTGAAACACCCTGTTTTATTAATGAATTAATACTTTATTACATACCAATTTAAAGGTACACAATGAAAATCCCTATATCGAATCCGTAGTAATATTATACTAGTTCGTATGCAATTTTTATAAAGTATTAGCAACGATATACACAAAACAAAGGTTCACTTTTCACCTCATTTAGTTCACGAAAAAATGATATAACATTAAAATGCAGACAAAGACGGGGAAAAATAGTATTTTAATTATAAGTTAATATAAAATAGCCCATATAAAATAGCCAATAGTTATTAACTACATCGTGAAGGGAGAGATGCAGCTTTGTGATTAATAGTTGTCAAACATGACCACAGAGTAATATAGTTTACTAGTCAGAGAAATATGCATCTAATATTCGATTCGATTGAGAACTATTTTATTACAAACGCGAAAAAGTTATTCTGTTTGTCTGTCTGTTAAGCTTTTAAGCTTAATCTAATGAACCGTTTTTGTTGAAATTTGGTGCAGAGATAGAATGGAAATTGATGAAGCTTTCCCACTTTTTAACTGACTACATTAAAAAGAGGGTATGTTTTTACGGAATAAATATTGTAACTCGGAAATATTTCTGCCTTTAGAAAGTTATCTATGTTATTAAAATTTTAAGACAAAAGCGGAAATTTCGTATAAAGAAGGTTGTTAATGTAATCTTATCTTCGTCGTCTGTATTGACCCTTATTTTCCTTTATTTTATGTATAGTATTTGTAAACACTTCAATTCATGAGTTTTTATCCGTTTTAAGGACTAATAAATAGAAATAAAGACACAAAATGTGTTTAATGCTAAGCTAAGCATTAAACCTACCGCATAAGTACAATCATTCATGTAGAAACGACAGCATCGAGCACTGGCGTTATTGTGGAAAGAATATAGCGGTTCTTTCTTACGTATTTCAGGCACCACCGCTTTATCTTCCGCGAAATGGCAATGCTCTGCAATGTCGTGTTCCGGTTGGAGGCTAGGGTAGCCGGTAAGTTTATTTATACACAAGGTTGACTATCTTGCCTCAGGTTGGCAAGACCCCATTACCGCCTTTGGCGTCTATAGGCGACATCGTTTCTTACCATCGGGAAATCCGTTTGCTTGTTTGCCTTCTTTAGCATAAAAAAAGGAAAAAAATATTTAAAAAGGAGTTAAATAATGCACGAAAATTAATTTTTTCAACAATATCTAACCATGTAACTTTTTATTGTCTGCTTGTTAGTATTATACGGGCGAAACCGCAGGAAACAGCTTGTACAGGTACAGTAAAGCAACGAGAAAATCACGTGGCTTCAGATGGATAAGTCCTTAATTAGGGACTAGACAAGAAGCCCTAATGAAGTGAGCTCTTCAAGAATAGAGGTAATTTGATTCGGTTTTAATTCGTTTAGTGATCGAGATAATTACGCTCTTCGGATTCTACCGGCTGATTGCTGAAATAGTGTTTTTGTATTTCATAATTTACGAAGTCTTGAAATCATTTTTTGAAGTTTTATTTCTAACGCTAAATACGTATGTAATATGTAAATACTGTATGCCGTGTTCCGGTCCGGAGATTAGGGTAGCCGTAAACTTGCAAATCAGGCCTAACGCCCTGGCTATAGGACAACGACGCACCTACAACATCTATGGTGTCTATAGGGCACGGTTGTCTCTTACCGTCAGGAGAAACGCCTATTTTTTTTTACTATCATTTATTTTTACGTTCACAAAAATTGAGAAAAGAATTGTCTGTACTTTTGTTCAAGTTTGTCTAGACAATTTTGTCCTCGTACAATAATACTTACTAACATTTTTAAATAAAAACTATTAATTACTAAAAAAGAAACAAAAAAAAATATTCCATAAAAACATCAGTGGAGGGTCTAGTTTTCAAATAAGGTTTTAGTCTTGGCCTCTCAAAAATCGAACAAAAAGTGTGAGTTAAAACTCGGTCTTAAAGTGCGAGTTGAAGTATGAATTCACCTGTGTCAGTTGGAGTTTGAATTTTGCTTAATACAAATTGAAATATAAATTCTAATAAGTTGTATTTGAAGTATCAAGTAAGTGATATACACAAAATAATGCACCACGTGTTCCAAGACGTTGGTTGAAAAGTTGTAACTTGATAAAAAAAACTCCGAAAGTGACGTCACAAGTCATTATACCCACAAGGATGATACTATTGTAAAATTCCGACGAGCCATGTAATTGTTTGCTGTCATAAAATAAATAATTTAAATGCTGTTACACTGCAAAAAACGACTTCTATTTCATTAATCAAGTCGTCCGAGTAAATATATATTTTTGTTTACTTTTAAAAAGTTCTAAATCATTTGCCATAAAATTTATATGGACAGATACTGAAACCAACTTTATGGTAACAAAAAAATACACACAAAATGTCTGAGTTTTCCTAAATTCTATTTGGTAGTAAAGTTTATAATGATCACGTCACAAGTCAAGTCAAAAAAAATCTGTCCTGTTCTATTCAATATTGAACCTATCTTATAAAATAAGAAATAGGTGATATAATCGCGTAACAAACGTATAAAAAAATGCACTCGAATTGACAACCTCCCTCTTTTTAAGTCGGTAAAAATAACATACTTGTAACACAGGTGTAATATCGTACTCGAAACTAGAAAGCACAGACGGTTAGGTGTCCGGACTAACAATTTGGAAACTAAACCGTACCAGTAAGATTAACGAGAACTACTGGACCGTGGGATTGTTTTCCTACATTGACGCGTTATGGAAAATCTAATTTTACGTTATTTCTTGCCATTGAAGTTTTAATTGATAACCTTTATTAGTTTCACCGTAAATACCGTAAAAAGTGGACTCAGTTTTAATCAGGAAAGCAAACGAGACAAGTTTTTTGCTGATTAACAATTTAAACGCAGTAAAACTGCATAAATATCGACTTCAATTTCATTATCATGTCATTTAAATAAATAACATTCTTTTTTTATATTTTATTATCTCAATAAGCGTTGCACTACTAGTAAAATAATTTTTTTTATTGTTTTTAATTTTATCTATCGTATAATTTACTTTTGATTTTATAACAAATCGTTGAGTATAGATTCGACACTGTATCTGTACCAACTGGCGTAGCGAAAGGTCTGATGACCTTTAATTTTATTGAAGTCGACAAATTACATTAAGTCTTCGACAAACCCTGGAGAAATGTCAATCCCACAAAAATTTAGGACGTTAGGTTACGAAAAATTTAAAGTTTTAGATATTTTTGTAGTATTAAGTCAGCTTAAAAAAAGGAGTACTAAGCAAGAATCTAAACCTATTTAGAATTGCTGGAATATTGAAGAAGTGATTTTGTAACCAATATGTAGACATAGATGAATTTAAAATCCTGAGGGTGAGACCCCCTTTTGAAATGGCTTTCAATAAAGAAATGCATGTCGTCAAATATTAAACATACAACGCACGCATAAGCTGAAAGTCGGTTAAAAAAATTACCGTAGTTCTCCATTTAGATGTTTTTTTATGTATGCATGTTTACTACTCGATTACTTCGTCTATACTATATACGATAGTTTTGTGTATTTACTATATTAGCTATGAGAGACAAGCCTGCGGATAAACCGATGTAAGGCATTTGCAAAGCTATAATATTTCTTGTATTTTGACTTTAATCAATTCTATTTTAATTAGTTTTTTGGGCTTTTTTAATATATAAAATAAGTTTTTTTATCTATTTAAGACATCATTTGTTAATGAAATCAAAGTCGACTTTTTGCAGTTTTACTGCGCTTAAATTATTTTTAAATCCTAAAATGCTAGAAAAATGCATACAATATAATAGTATAATATGCATACAATATAATAGTATTCTATAGTGCTGTAAAAATAAAAGTATTTGAATCAAGTAGGTTCTAAAAAGGTTTTCTAAAAACGTTCCTAGTAATGATAGATTCCTTTGGGACTCCGTCCACGTACCATACACGTTTTGTACATAAAAGCATTTGCTTAATGACAAGCTAGGGCTTGGAGACCCTCATTCATCGTCACCAATTCGTCGACTAATGGTGCGCCCAGAGACCTCTGTTACGCCTCTGTGTTAGAGAATACTTCGCTTTATTAAAAGGTACTGGGTTTCAAAGCTTTAGTGTAGGCTTTTTTATCATTTTTACTTGCTTAGTCTATAGAAGAATGCAACCCAATCGAATCAGGTTTTTTGAAATTTTTTTAAAATTTTAACACTCTCTCTTCAGATAGGGATGCAATAAATTGTAATATATTGTGGTTTAAAATGAAAACAAACTTGCTTAACAAAGTGGCTAATAATCAAATCGAATTGAATAAAAAAAATATACAAATATTATATGGTCTAAGATCCGAACCTAGGCCGACCTTCACCGAGCTGATAATAGAATAAAACTTATTTTATAATAAATTTAGTATATTAGA